>CM021108.1:258442258-258636510 GCA_007115665.2 Sequoiadendron giganteum | reverse complement strand
GTAGATACAACAACCATAATTTCTTATGATACATCGATTAAGATTCTTGTGAATAGTAATTAATGGAGAATCGTCTCTATTCAAAGAGAGGTGTCCCTCCTTATGAAGGGATACAAGTATATGAAGGACAATGATAAGTGTGAGGAACAAAAAGGAGGGTATAAATGAGATTAGAAGATACAACCAGTTAGGGGATCGCTAAGGGCTTTAGAGAGCCATTGATTCCAAGCCTGTTTGGATATTTCAGTTGAAATATCAAAACGAATCTAAGAAATAATCCATAAGGGGTATTACAAGAAGTACTCAATAAAGTCTACCATAGGAGACCCGACACAACAATTCAGGTGAAGTAATTCACTTGGCACTAATATTTAGAAATCCAAGTCAGCACTGGAAAATCATACGGTGATGTACTCACTTAGCAATAATATTTAGCATACTTTGAATATAAGAAATTGATATTGCTAATTTGATTATTGATATAATGCTTTCTTTAATCTTATCATAATGAGAATTATTCTAGGAAATGATGAACTTAAAGAACCATTGATAAATAAAGATATATTTGATTATAGGCATGAAATAAATCTTGGATGAATGCAAATATACCTGATTGTGTAAAGATTGTCTTCTTTGTGCTTGTAACCCCATCAGGAAGGGTGAACCATGGTTTAAGTAGATTGTCTAAAAACCCCACTTTCATGCCCCTTAGGCCCAGACAAGGGATTGGGCCTTGCAGCCCCTTAGGCCCTTGACTCGGGATTGGGCTATAGAAGGTTGGGGGTCCCACCTAGGCTACAGCCCCTTAGGCCCTAAACAAGGGATTGGGCCTTGCAGCCCCTTAGGCCCTTGACTAGGGATTGGGCGAATAGGAGGTGGTAGACCTTAGGCTACTTAAGAATTCCCTGATTCCTCTCCCCCTGATAGGATGAATGTCTTCGAGGTGTTACCATGAATGGAGTATGTAGGTACTAAGCCACTAGGCAAGAAGGATTGAGATGGACAACCTCTTGAGATTTATTTGAAGGCTTCAGGGCGGATCCATCCATGGCACTCCTCTTGCTTGTTAAATTGCATTTATGATTATACTTATATTTTGGATATCTAGATATTAATGCTAACAAATATATGTGTGTGTGGAAATTTTGTTAATATGGTGAATGCAGATTTCAATTCAAGATTATTTAATTAAAAAAAGAACAATCATGTGGAAAGAAGGAACCTTAAACCTAATCAACAAATGAATTCTAGGGCAAACCAGGTAAGGGACATTACACTTGTATCAGAGCATAATCCTGCCATCCTGTGAAAACTATAGTTATTATACCAAGGAAGAAAATCTAGGAAAAAACGCCACCACAAACAAAACCATAGATGACTTTACACCTGGAAGCATATCATCCAACACATCTTCCTAAAAAGATTTATAATATTTCACATGAACTCTTGTCATAACACTCCTAAGGTCTCTCAATCAAGTAGATGAAAACCCTACATAAATCTAGGATGTTAAAAGGGGATTTGCTTGAGGACAAGCAAAGTTGAGAGGGGAGGACTATCATGTCCCCGAAATTAAGCAATTAGGTAACAAAGACATATTTAAAAATATCAATGATTTGCTACAATTGTCAAAGACAATATTGTAATTATAATTATTATATTATAGATATCATGATATAATTAGACCATTTGCAAAATATAAAAAAATTAATAATAAAGGAACTCTTATGAAAAAGAATAATTGAAAAGAAACATTAAATAATAAATAGATACCTCCATCAAGAAACGCCGGCAGGAAATAAATAATAAGAACAAAAGAATATATCAAAACAAATCATGAATATTGATAAGGAACCTAACTCATCTCCAAGCTATGGCGAATTCCGTTGACATATTACAACGCACCTCTACCATGACTCATACAATGTCGTCCTTGGAAGAATGGCGTCGATGTGGTTCCAACAATCTCTATTCGACTATCAAAAAGTGATGCCGACAGTCTTGGATACTCTCAAACGTGAAGTGCAACAGTCGCAAACCTATTTGGAACTGAGAATGAAAATAGTTACTAATAATCCTGAACATTCATGACACCGATAGAGTGAATACTTATCATTTGTCTGGTGAATGATCCTGTTTTTCAAACTCCAATCACAGATACAAGAGTGTGATCCCGTCCCGTGCATAGAAACTGTCCTACGAAAAGAATAATGGAGCCAATGAAGAAGGGTAACCAATTAAGACTCTACACTCCCAGTATTAATCACAAGCAAAGGTGGGACAACAAAGACCCGATAATCCAACAAGGGATATAAATGAATATCAAAACAAAGACTCGACACTATTAAAACTTCTTGTGTTATCGGCATAAACGGTTTCTGAAAGTTAGTAATGGTCGACTCAGATTGCAGTGTTGATGTCTTCCAACATATACGTGATCTGCGAACACACTGTCGCATAGACAAATAGTTAATCACCGCCATGCATATGAATTGAACATAGTTGAGTAGTTGACATGAGGATAGGATAGGCTATGGTAAAGCTCCTTCACCGTCAAACCTTAACTATTACAAAAATAAGTGATTAACGTAGGCCAAGAGAATCCTTTCAAAAGGTGTGATCAAGATAAGTGATCTTTGATAAAAAGACGGTTCATTTGTTCCAATCGAGGATATAAAAGGATAAATGCTTGAGGGAGAAATAGAAAAGACGAGTAGGAAGTAGAAAACATGGTAGATACAACAACCATAATTTCTTATGATACATCGATTAAGATTCGTGTGAATAGTAATTAATGGAGAATCGTCTCTATTCAAAGAGAGAGGTGTCCCTCCTTATGAAGGGATACAAGTATATGAAGGACAATGATAAGTGTGAGGAACAAAAAGGAGGGTATAAAGGAGATTAGAAGATACAACCAGTTAGGGGATCGCTAAGGGCTTTAGAGAGCCGTTGATTCCGGGCCTGTTTGGATATTTCAGTTGAAATATCAAAATGAATCTAAGAAATAATCCATAAGGGGTATTACGAGAAGTACTCAATAAATTCTACCATAGGAGACCCGACACAACAATTCAGGTGAATTAATTCACTTGGCACTAATATTTAGAAATCCAAGTCAGTACTGGAAAATCATACGGTGATGTACTCACTTAGCAATAATATTTAGCATACTTTGAATATAAGAAATTGATATTGCTAATTTGATTATTAATATAATGCTTTCTTTAATCTTATCATAATGAGAATTATTCTAGGAAATGATGAACTTAAAGAACCATTGATAAATAAAGATATTTTTGATTATAGGCATGAAATAAATCTTGGATGAATGCAAATATACCTGATTGTGTAAAGATTGTCTTCTTTGTGCTTGTAACCCCATTAGGAAGGGTGAACCATGGTTTAAGTAGATTGTCTAAAAACCCCACTTTCATGCCCCTTAGGCCCAGACAAGGGATTGGGCCTTGCAGCCCCTTAGGCCCTGACTCCGGATTGGGCTATAGAAGGTTGGGGGATCCCACCTAGGCTACACCGCCTTAGGCCCTAGACAAGGGATTGGGCCTTGCAGCCCCTTAGGCCCTTGACTAGGGATTGGGTGAATAGGAGGTGGTAGACCTTAGGCTACTTAAGAATTCCTTGATTCCTCTCCCCCTGATAGGATGAGTGTCTTCGAGGTGTTGCCATGAATGGAGTATGTAGGTACTAAGCCACTATGCAAGAAGGATTGAGATGGAAAACCTCTTGAGATTTATTTGAAGGCTTCAGGGCGGATCCACCCATGGCACTCCTCTTGCTTGTTAAATTGCATTTATGATTATGCTTATATTTTGGATATCTAGATATTAATGCTAACAAATATATGTATGTGTGGAAATTTTGTTAATATGGTGAATGCAGATTTCAATTCAACATTATTTAATTAAAAAAAGAACAATCATGTGGAAAGAAGGAACCTTAAACCTAATCAACAAATGAATTCTAGGGCAAACCAGGTAAGGGACATTACATACAAAGCCTATAAAATCAGAAAAAGCGGTTAGAATAGGTTAAGGTGTTAAAATAAATCTCTAGAATTAGCAAGAGACCTATAATGGAAGTCCCAAACTACTATAGTGACCTAAATAAATAGGTGAAGGTGTTAACATCCATCTCCAAAATCAACAAGAGACCTAGAATGGAAATCCCACTTTGAAAGTTTTCCCAAAATATATCCAAGTCAATCTTGATATGTTCTAGTTTTATGTGTTTGTGTTCAGAGAAGGTTGTACAATTAATAGTCCTTCATTGAACCCTCCTACCATGCGTACATCAATATGTATCAAGGAATAATGTTCAAATCTTGGGAAGATAAGCAACTATTCTATGGGTTTTTCTTGAGAACAAATAAGTGAACTAAGATGACCTACAAGAATCTTGTCAATAAATCATTGATTGAGAGGCAGTTGTAAGGGTGATTGTAGGTGGATCATTGATCAAAGGTTGTTTTCAATAGATCCAAGAAGATGTTGTCATGAGGAATCCTAGGTATGGCCAACATAGTTGGGAAAATGAATGAAGTCATAAAACGGGTGAAGGAAAATAGAATTCATTTGAAATCTTAGGAAGAAGATAAACAGAAGAGGGTAAAACCCAAAGGAATATGATGAAAGATATGAAGAGAGAGATGCCAAATATGAGGTACAAGACCTATAAAATCAGAAAGAGGAGTTAGAATAGGTGAAGGTGTTAAAATCCATCTCTAGAATCAACAAGAGACCTACAATGGAAGTCCCATTTTGAGAGTTTTCCTAAAACATATCTAAGTCAATCTTGATGTGTTCTATTTTTGTGTTTGTGTTTAGAGAAGGTTGCATAGTTAAATAGTCCTTCATTAGACCCTCCTACCTTGATTGCATAAATTTGTATCAAAGAAAATTATTCAAATCTTGGGAAGATAAGCAACTATTCTATGGGTTTTTCTTCAAAACAAACCATTGAATTGAGATGATCTACAAGAACCTTGTCAACAGATCACTGATTGAGAGGCAAGTGCAAGGATGATTGTAGGTGGATCATTGATCAAAGGTTATTTTTAATAGATCCAAGAAGATGCTACCATGAGGAATCCTAGGTATGGCCAACAGAGTTGGGAAAATGGATGAATTCCTAAGAGAGGTAAAGGAAAATAGAATTTATTTAAAATCCTATGAAGAAGATAAAAAGGGGGCTAAAACCCAAAGGAATGTGATGAAAGCAATGAAGAGGGAGATGTCAAATATGAGGTACAAGACCTAGAAAATAAAAAAAGAAAAGTTAGAATAGGTGAATGTGTTAAAATCCATCTCCAAAGTCAACAAGAGACCTCTAATGAAAGTCCCAAACTACTATAGTGACCTAAATCTTGAAGAACTAATTGATTGTATAAATGAATTAATTTATACAAAATGGGATGGGATAGTTGAAAATTTGAAAATGAATTTTATACCAATGGACTATCTACTAAAGAAACCACAAAGTCTAATTGAAAAGGGAATAGGATTGTAAAAGAATACACTAAAGAATTTTATAATCAAACCAAAACATATTGAGTTAAGAAACATAAAGGATGTGAGATACATATGTGGATTAAGAGAGAATATTAAGGAAGACATGATCCTTATTATATTTTAACCACCTCAAAGGAAGCATGCCAATTTATGATCAAAGTAGAAGACAAGTTAGACAAGAGATTTGGGAATTGACAAAAGTGACTAGAGGAGAGACCACAAAGAGATACATCATGGTATGGTGATCAAAGACCCAAATAGGAAGGCAAGAGGGTTGGAAATTTTGCTTGTAGAGGCAATGAAGTGCACTACAACAAGGAAACGAGACAAGAGGCTTATAAAAAAAGGCTAAGAGAATAGTAACTACCACCACAAGAACAAACTAAAAAATCAGATACCAAAGAGGAAGAGAGAGATATAGAATAAATAAAAAGAGAACCTTCAAAGGGATATTCTTCAAATGTAAAGGACATTGAGCATTTGAGTGTTTCCAAGAACAAGAAAAATAGTTAGGTAACAATGCCAAAGTTGCATATGTGGAAGTGAAACTTTACAAATCTTGTGCACTAGATAATCTTGAACATGGAGAGTCACTAATGATGATAAGGGCCTTCATGGAGCATCACAAATCAGTAAAGAGGATGAAGATTGGTATAAATTTGGATTTCCCATGATCAATTGAGATCAAGAGGAGGTGAAGGAAATATCCAAGCCAAAGTGGGAATATGAGGGTTTAGGATGGACTATGTAGACTTTGTATGTTGTCAATAGGTTGCAGCATAACTTGTATACTATTATTGAAGGTCGTAAATTTTCTACAACATTAATAATTAAATATGGAATCTTTTGAGGTTGGGTTTTTTCCACTTTGAGAGTTTTCCCAAAATATATTTATGTCAATCTTGATGTGTTCTAATTTTATTTGTTTGTGTAACTTGGGGGTTGCATGGTTGGATAGTCCTTCATTGGACCCTCCTACCTGTTGTGACCATTTCACACATCACCCCATTCAAATGGGGACCCCCAATTTTTGCTCCATTTTGGTCTTTTGGCTTGGGTTTTGGGTAGTTTTGCGTCTCTTTGATCTTCTGATCTTTCTGTCCTTCCAGGGATGTCCTATCATTTGACCTAATTTGGAATTTTGGCTATCTGTGAAATTAGGGTTTTCATTCTTCAGGCTTAATTGAAGTTCAATTGAGTTGACTAATCGACAACTGAGCTTAACATTGTTGTCAGAAGGCTTCCAGTAGATTCCCACTGATTTTTCATCATGTTCTGGCCACTTACTATTTTTAGTAATTATTCAATTTGAGGTCTCTTCCTAAAAATTTTGGGATTCTGACTGCTTCAGCACATCCAGGCAACTTTAGGGTGCCTACACATGAAATTTGAGCAGAATTAGATAACTTGCTATTTTTAGTAATTTCGGCTTCAGGAGCCATTTTCAGGGTTCATGCATCTGCTTTTCCAGTGCATGTTCAAAGATTACTTCTGGGTTTTTCAAGACCTTCGCGATGGTATAAAATGCAAACTGAGATGGTGACTTTCAGCAGTACAGCCTTCAGAGGCTATTTTTAGGTGTTTGCATGCATATTTTTTCAGTGCATGTCTGGATATTCCTTATGGGTTTTACGAGGGCTTCGCAGTGGTGTGACATCCAAACAGAATGGATCAGTTTTCAGGGACTTACTATTTTTAGTCAGTGCTCACATGTGGACCAGTTTTTTGGGTTTTTCTGGGTTTTTTGAGATCCCATGAGCATTGTGACATGCACACTCATCCGACATCAGATTGACCACTTTTCAAGCACTTACTATTTTTAGCAGGTTCACTCCGGCAGCCACCTGACACTTTAGTTCAGCAAGCAGAGCAACATACAACAGAAATCAAGTCAAACATAAATCATTCAGGGCACATGCAAGTCATATTAGGGTTTCCAGCTTCGATGCCTAAAAAGTAGGGTAAAAAGCCAGAATTTTGAAAAATGAAGATATCCCATCACGATCAGCATCCTTCTGGCAATCCACTGGTAAAATTTGGGCGTGATCCGAGAACTTACTATTTATAGAAAGTCACCTCTAGAACATGGCTATAAATAGCAGGTCAAAGCGAGGGGCAGGTGTGAACAGGTTCATCAAGCGGTGAGGACCACGTGGTGAAAAATTTAGGTCAAATGGAGCTGTAGAAGTCAAGCAATTTTAGGGTTTGCTAAAAAATAGCAGGAGGGTTAAAAATAGCAGATAAGCTTGGGCAACAAGTATAAAAAAGGTAGGGAGGCTATAAGATGCATATCACACCAACTACCAGTTCAAAGCGAGTGAAAAGCCATGAAGAGTCATACACTTCCAAAATTTACTAAAAATAGAGGGCAAAGGTAGCTAAGGTGTTGAAGAAATTCCCATGTCTACAAATGGAGACTGGCAGGAGGAAGTATGAAATGCGCCTAGCTTGCAGGAATGAAGGCTGGCATCAAAAATGTCTAAGTATTAAGAATTCCTTCTCATAGGCTAGAATGTGCCAAAGAGAAGTGACAAGATAAAAGTATTCTAAGTCACAAAATGAAAGCTCAAGGGTGGAAATGCACCCAACAAAGGAAGTAAACATAAAGGAAAAATTCTAAGTGCTAAAATAGAAGTTGCACACATGAAATGCGCCATCACTTGGAAGTAGCACACATCAAATGCGCCCCACAAGGTTTGAAAGGTGAATGGCGTGGGAATTTCCTTCACACCACATGAAATGCGCCCACTAATTCCTTCACCCTATGCTAAATGCGCCCCAAGGTGGAGAAGGCAAGAAGGAAAATGCTAAGGCAAACAAGTTCCCTCATGAGCACAAATGCGCCTTCAAATGGAAGTGGTATAGGTAAAATGCGCCTAAGGTATGAGCAAAACGTCGAAAATAATACTAAGTGTGAAATTCCTCTTCCACCTAGGAAATGCGCCCAAAATGAAAGGATGTTAAAAAAAATATTTCTAAGGCATTGAAATTTCTTGAGGACCCCTCAAATGCGCCCATCATAAGGAGGTTAGGTAAGAAATATCCTAAGGCATGGAAAGTGAGAGCCCACCATGGAAAATGCGCCCTAACAGAGAGTATATCCAGGAATATTTCCAAGGCTTGGCGAAAAAAGAAGTGAAAGCTCCCTAGGTAAAATATGCCCAAGCCTAGAAGAGATGATGCCAAGAAGGGAAAAATGCTAAGGCATGAAGAGTTGAAGTAGGCACATGAATATGCGGCCAAGGGAGAAATGAAGACAAGGAAAAGCTATGTGTTATCAAGTGCGCCCAAGGTAAGTTAATTAAATTAAAAAGTTTCTAAGGCATTGCAAGGTGAAATTAGAAAATATGCCTAAAGGGAGGTGAAGTTTGAAATTTCAAAAACATAGATGAAATGCACCCAGAGACAAGAGAGAATTTCTTTAGGAAAATAGGAAAATGCCAAGGCACGAAAAATGAAGACTGCAGGTGTGAAATGCGCCCAAGATTGAAAGTGGAATAAACCTTAGCAATTTTTATTATTTTTCAAAAATAATAAAAATTAAACTTACCCCTTCGTCCGAATACACATGAAAATGATGATTTCTGAGGGGAAATTTCTTCTAGGTATTGAACATTTCCCACTGGGAGATGATTTAAAATTCTTCCACACCTTGCTCGTAGTGTTTCGACGAAGATTTTAGCTTGGCACCCGTTTAGCAAGTTTCCTAAGACTCAGATGGATAAATTTTCTAAAACATGGAAAAAGAAAGCAGAGGGGGTCAAATGCACTCAAGCTCAGGGCGAGTGGAATTTTATCTAAATCATCAAGCTCCTAAAGGCAGGTGAATGAAATTGCTAAGGCAGAAGGATGAATACATCAAGATGGCATGCGCCCTAGCACACAGATGTTGATAAGCTATGAGGATTTGCTAGAAAATGATGAATTTTATCAGAGGTCAAGTAGACCTTGGAAGTCTGAACATGGAAACTAGGTAAGGTAAGTGAGTTTATATTATAAGTGTTCTGATTCTCTTCTTTCCGTTTTGCAGGATGAACACTAGAACCAGAGCGTGAGGACCTAAGGAGATGAAGCTAGACAATGTTATAACTTTGGAAAGGGAAACGACAGTGAATATTTGTCTAAGGCATTAAGGACGTGGTGCAAAAGAGGAAAATGTGCCCAAGGCAGTGGGCTAGAGAAATATGAAAATTACAAGGAAGAAGTGCGTCCAAGAATCAAATAGGAGGGCTTAACGGAGAAAACATTTTGCAAGGAGGATTTGAACTAAGTGTTGTTGTATGCTCACCTCCTAGCACAGCAGAATTGGAAGAGGAGAACAGTGGGAACGCGTTTCCGGACGAGAATCTTCTAGAAGAAGATAGTGGGATTAATTTCTCATGATGGTTTTTGCGTAGGAGTGGAGAATATTTTGTTCATTTATTACCCCACTCTCCTCTATGGTAGTTTTTAGGGCAAAAACCCTAATTAGGGTATATGTGGCACGATCTGAGCCCTTCTTTGTAATTGAATCTAAGTCGTCTGCTGGACTGGGCCAACTATAAAAGGGGCATCCCCCCTCATTTGTAATATGTTAGATTAGATTAAGAAATCAGAGAGATAGCTAGGAGATAGAGCTTAGAAGTAGCATAGCTTAGAAGTTAGCTTAGTTTGAAAAGGAAAGAAAGCTTTCCCTTTGAAAGTTTTGTAAGAGGTTGTTGCGGAAAACTCTCATAATATGAAGGTTTATCATTGCATGGTGGTTCTATCTTTTATTGTGAATAGCTAGCAAGGCCTTTTCGTCTTTCCAATTCAAATTGATAGAGTAAAGTAGACCTTTATTTCATGCAAGTAGTTGTTAATTTTGGAGTGTGGCATTTGGTTTGGACAAATCTTCCTTTATCCATACCACTAGCGGGCTTGCTGATGGTAAGTTTTCCCTACGTGGTCAACTAGAATATCAGTACATAACTTTGGTTTTGATTCATGTGTTCACTTGCATCGTTGTGACGGGGTGCGCATGTTGAATCACAATTTGAACATCTTATCCATCCTTTAAAGATTGCACCAGCTTTGTCAGAGTTGTCCAAAGGGGAGGTGAAACAAAGTCTAGTTTGAAGATTGTCGAAGTCTGTCCTTGCATTCCACCCTTAGAAGTAGATTGTAGAGTTCCTACCCCTATTCCTTTTCAATTCAGTATTTTCTCGGTTAACTTAGGAATCAGAGCCTCATTGTCAAATCATTCATGTCTTAACTGCTTCAAAGAGTTGAACAACTACGTAAGTCCCCTTGGAATACCCAGCATATTCACATCAACCAACTGAGTCTATTCGCACTAAAAGGAACCTTGGAGTTGAATGCACGAACTTTCATGCAATCTTAGCATGCGGGATACTTTGATCAAGAGAGAATAGAGTGGTTGTTGGATATTTTATTCTGTGTTGGTGTTGTCATAAAACACACGTCAACAGAATTGGCGCTAGAAGGAGGGCGGCTTCAGGTTGTTCGTCTTTGGAAGAGGAGAAATTCAACTGGATTGAACTAGTATGAACTTTGAAATGCCGAATCAAAGATTTGTTAGATCTCTCTTATGTCAAAAAAATCAAAAAAAGTGAAGTTTGAAAAATCAAAAAAATCAAAGATTCCTCAATGGATGGATATCGGCCACAAATTTTTCATGACCATGGAGGTGTTCAACTCGATCTTCCCTTGCTACATCGAGTTTTGAGTGCGCAGTTGTCTCCAGGAAGTTTATCTGACTTTGCAGCAAGAGATAGATGCAAAATTCACGGTACCACTTGGCACAATGAATTAAATTGTATGACGTTCTTGTCAAGGGTGCATCAGGCTTTGCAACGAGAAATTTTATTTCGAGATATTTTCAAACCAGTAGTGCTAGAAGGTCCAAGCCTCAGTGAACTCTTCGAGAGATACAAAGAAAGAAGTAAGAAGCAATTGAGCATTGAAAAGGTGACCGTTGAATGCATTCTGTTGACTGGCTGGTGTAGAATTCACAATGAGAGGCATTCAGAATCCACCTGTCAATTATGCAAGGAGGCCATTAGCCAAGTGCAACATCAGTTAGGATGGTTGGAACATCCAAGTATATGCAATGCAAAATTTTCAAAGGAGTGCAAAGAAACGCATATTCAACCAACATATCATGCACCAGAGGAGGAATGCCTAGAAGACAAGACATGGAAGGAGCATAGCACCACATCATGTGAACATCAAGGGAGTGAGTTTCAAGAAGATCACATGATTAAGCCAAAAGAAATTGCAATTGAAAATGAAGTTCCAAACATTGTGCTAAAGGAAGAAGGCGTTGAAATGAAGGAAACAATAGAAGATGTTCAAGAGAATGAAGAAATTGTGGGCAACAATCAAAATTCAGAAAACTATCACAGAGATCTATCACTTGATGCTTCGCTAGTCCAAGAAAAAGAAGAGATCCTTGTTGAGTATTCATCTACGCCACAAAGAGAAGATCCAAATGTAGAGCTACAAGCCATTATAAGAAAAGAAATTTCAAGTACCCTTGGGGAAAATGATCAAAAAGATGGGCAAACTAGTGAGCAAGTTGTGACACCAAAAGAAGTGTGCGAAGAACAATCATCATATTTCAAATGTCCCGCCTCCCGCCCACAAACAAAACAATTCGAAGGGGTGCTACCCTTTATATTTGAGAACCAGCTTATTAAGGAGTCCTTAATCTTTGAGGACAAGCTTATAGATGTGCACAAGGATGCTTGGTGTATTCAACATAAGGGTACAGAGGAGTTGTTCCTTGGTTTGGAGGTTGAGTCAGAATCCTATGAGCATGATGTTGGTGAAAACGAAGTGTTGTATCACCAACTACGACCTCCTGAAGATGAATGGATAAATGAAGAATATCAACTTGAAGGTCAAGTACCATTTGATAAAGCAAAGAGTGATGAACAATTCGAGGGGGTGCTGAGTCTACTTCCAAGAAGGCCTCCAGATGAACCGACAAGTGAAATTTCACATGTCATAGATGCAAATGGAACCACACATCACCAATTGCGACCTCCAGAGGGTGTTTGGAATCTCTCTTCACATGATAGGTTGGTGCACAATGATCAAGAGTCTCCATTCAAGAACAAAGAACACCAGGTTGTCTCTATCCTTGCTCTTGATCTTGAAAATTATGAATTTGATTATGGAGGCCTAGAAAAAACTACTTGCTTGTGGATTAATCATGGTCTAGATGAGTTGCCTCAATTGCTAATATTTCATGAAGTTTTGCTTGAGTTTGAGATTTGTATTGTGAAAGATTACTTTTCTGAGTTTAAAGACAAGTTTGCTAGGCTCCGCACTCTCACTCCTATTGCGTTGTCGTTGAATATCCTAAAAGATCATGCCAGGAGTTGCATACATTTGGGTCCTTTGGGTCTTGTTCATTCGAAATTCTGTCTTGTTAGAGTAGGTTTTCGTTTCCGTTTTTGCTTGGCTTGGTCTGCTTTGCTTTCCTTAGTTTAGTTGTTGCTTAGTTTAGTTGAGAATAAAGGGGATCCCATTTGTGAAGGGGTGTTGTGTCATTCAAAAAGTGCTTTAGAATCCAAGGTTTTTCTTTTGAGTTTTATCATTTGGTTAGGATTTGTACTTGACTCGGAAGGGAATCATCTATTGCATCTTCACACCAAGTCTCACGATTACTATATTTTACACAAATAATTGATTGCTCTAAGTCATTGAGGTTTCTTGGGAGAAGTTGTGGCAGGTGAAAAATATTAAATCCTACTTAATCACCCCTATAATTCTCAAACCCAGATGAGCTTCACTGCTAATGAGCCAATTGTGAATACACATAAAAGAAAAGACAAAATGTGCTTAAAATGAAATATCTGAAAAGAGAGCAATGAGAGAAATATCAGAGTATTTGGCTTTGGGAATCTGCGAATAACTCCATCGAGGCCATGGACGCCTAGCTGGCAATGGAGAAATATTCGTGGGAATTACAGGATGCTTTCAAAAGTTAGGATCATTATGTAGCTCGTCACGACGGATTCTAGGAGCTTCAATGGTCTTTTGGGTTGGAATAAACTTATGTGCACACACTGGTAATCAAAAGATAAGGTGCCTTGATCCAATTTAGGATTCCTCTTCCCTTTTAAGTGTGTCCCCTAGTCAATTGATAGGTTGGAAAGGATTATCCAAAGGTTCTGAGTATGAAATGGGTTTTGTCTTTGAAATATTCAGGAACATTTATTCGAGGTGGCGCTAATGTTGTGACTATTTCACACATCGCCCAATTCAAATGGGGACCCCCAATTTTTGCTCCAGTTTGGTCTTTTGGCTTTGGTTTTGGGTAGTTTTGAGTCTCTTTGATCTTATGACCTTT
Source organism: Sequoiadendron giganteum (assembly GCA_007115665.2). Classification (NCBI taxonomy): domain Eukaryota; kingdom Viridiplantae; phylum Streptophyta; class Pinopsida; order Cupressales; family Cupressaceae; genus Sequoiadendron; species Sequoiadendron giganteum. The sequence goes on along the minus strand of CM021108.1, from coordinate 258,622,641 downwards.
CTGTCCTTCCGGGGATGTCCTATCATTTGACATAATTTGGAATTTTGGCTATCTGTGAAATTAGCATTTTCATTCTTCAGGTTTAATTGAAGTCAAATTGAGTTGACTAATCGACAACTGAGCTTAACATTGTTTTCAGAAGGCTTCCAACAGATTCCCACTGAATTTTCATCATGTTCTGGCCACTTACTATTTTTAGTAAGTATTCAATCTGAGGTCTCTTCCTCAAAATTTCAGGATTCTGACTGCTTCAGCACATCCGGGCAACTTTAGGGTGCCTACACATGAAATTTGAGCAGAATTAGACACCTTGCTATTTTTAGCAATTCCAGCTTCAGGAGCCATTTTCAGGGTTCACGCATGTGCTTTTCTAGTGCATGTTCGGAGATTACTTCTGGGCTTTTTGAAACAACCCCAAAATCGGGTAAACAAAAATTTTCTACTTTCACTAATAAGATACAAGGAAATACATTTATAATGACAAAGTAAATAACTGTTCTTTTCATTCTATTTGAACATTTCATCATAAAGAAATAAATGACACAATACATCATTGTTCTATTTTCCAAGTAAATAACAGAGTACGCTTTCATCATTACTTTTCTTTCAATTAAAAAGTAAGGTAAGAATCTTACAAGTTTCAAACATAGCTCGGAAGCTTTTGAGCAAATAGGAATAAGACTGTCCAAGATCTTCCCTTTCAAACCTTGGTTCATCAGAAGTCTACTGTGGAGGAGAAACATCACTCAGGTGCTTTTCCACCAACCACGGACTTATATTGTGGTCCCCTGCACGTTTACTGTTAAGTAGACGACCCTCCCTTCTATGAAGAGATTGGTTGGGTAACCGATTCTGTATGACCAACTAAGCATAGTGTGTAATCCTACATAACTAAATCCTTGTGCCCTCACAATCTCAATCTAGCATGTAACCTGGATTACTGTGAACTAACAGTGTAATTCGTCTCACAGTCTAAGTGGATGTTAGGTATACTACACTACTTTGGCCAAAGCATTTCAGCAGTACTTAAAATGACAGTCATCTATCACTTGCACTAAGTCAGGTTCCGTTTGACTTAAGGCTGCCTTATCCTATGCGTAGGTTGCATCCTTTCTGTGGGTAGTCAATCACCCTAGACTTCCTACTTCAACTACTTAAACATGAAATGGAGTACAGTCAACAAGGGGTCCCTCTGGTACCTCCTAACATGGAAATATTTATCCATGGAGTACATAGCTTTCTCTAGTTAACCTATTTAACTCTAAAGCTTTAGACTACCTTGGTACTGAATCCACCCTCGTCCTAGTATTTAATAACTAGTTCCTTTTCCTTTATTTAAGGAGTTCAAGCAGTATTCATATAATACAAAACATAAAGTACTTTTATTAAGAAGTAATCAAACATTTCCCTTTTATGCTATTCCTTTTCAAACTCTCCTATGAAATCAAACTATTTCATTTCAACAAGCTTTTAAGCTATTTCCAATTCAACAAGCTCTTAAGCTATTTCTTAATTCAATAAGCCTTTTCTAATGAGATTAAGCTATTCCCAATTCAATACAATTCCTTAGAACAATAGAGGCTTTTCTAATATTTTCATTTCATACTACAACATAATGCAAAGCATAATCAAGCAACAAATAACTCATTTTTAAATCAATGACAGAAATTCTTCAAAACATTTCTAATGCTTGAATTCCTTGCTGCGAAATGAATTTGATTGGTAGCTTCAGCTCTTCCTCCACCGTTCTTCACAGCCTTTACCAGCTACTTCTCACAACATGAACAAATACAACTCTCAGGTAAATGCAGTTCGGTAATGAGGGAATGTTGCTCTCAGCAATACAGTCACAGCAAGATGATAAATGGCTCTCAGTAAAATTGTAGATGGCTTTCACAAAATTGTATATGGCTTTCACAATCTAAATAGCAATGATGGTTTGCAACTCATAGAAAATGCAAACAGCAGTGATGGTGAACTAAGATTCTCACAAAATTCAACAGCAAAGAGGGATTGCAACACACAAAAAATGCAACACCAATGAAATTTGTAATTCCAATGCAAAAGAAAGTGGTGAATTTAGCAATGAGAGTGAACCTATATATAGGTTTCGAATTCTCATGTTTACTACATTGTAGGCATGAGAATTCGACACCTCTCCTATTGACATTGTCAAAATGCGCAGTGGAAAACAAATAACCAGACACTCAACAAATTTAAGTAATGAATCAAACATATTTTCAAAGAATGTTTCAACTATCACATGACGAATTCGTGAAGCATCCATGTACAGGTTTAGTCACTAAAAATGCCCTCAAAAATGGCGGACTGTATGAACAAATGGCATTTTAAGTTTGCTGTTGAAAACATCAAGGGTTACCTACAGACGTTTTTGGCTTTCTTCTACCACGCGTCCAGGATGGTGGCGTACAAACATCCACGACCAAGTCTAAGATATGCGAGCTAGGTGCGGGTTCATTCTCCATTGTTTCCATTGTTTTCTGGTTCTCGTAGTTGTGCGATTTCTTCCCATGAAGAAATCCGTGATTTTTAGCTTAATCAATCATTTACTTTAAATCTTTAAAAAGTCTATAGTCTCAAACATTCATATTTCCTTTAATATTTTTCATGAATTTCCAATGGTAAATAAATTTCAAAATTCCTTTCCCCAATAATACTTGCCATGTATTTTGCAAAGGTTTGAAAATTTTGAATTCTTTTATTCCAAATGACAAATGTATTATAATTACCAAATAACTATAAGTCTATTTCAAATCTTTCCAAGCAAAGTCATTTTAATATATATTTTAAAATGTTATAAATACATTTAACACTATATTTAATATAAACCATTATAGTTTAAAATATATGAATATATCTATATAATATCCAAATATTAATATAGATATACCAATATATTTCATTATCGATTAAACTATAATAATGTCTATATTAAATATATTTATAAATATATCCACATTTACATTTAAATATATCTATACATGTTTATTTCCAATTATCCAATTACGTGTATTATAGGCCAGTCAGAGCACCTTTAATATACGTAATTGCACAAACATGTATATATACATTTAACTGTAAATTCCAGGCGTCAGTATAACTTATCAGTTCACATTTCACATTCAAGGTTCATAGAACAGTAAGTCAGTCAATCAAGTAACACCACTCATAAAGCGTAAAGAAGTAATCAGAAACTCCTAAGCCTAAGGATGACTTATCATGACAACTCAATCTGACTCAGTTCCCAAAACCCTCAGTGAAGTGTGTGTATGCTCATATGATCAACTTTACCGGTTAGCCGACCAAGTTCCTCTCCCGAGTGATGTTTCCCCTCCACCTGGAGGAATAGTTCTTGTTCTTGCATCCATGGCACAAAACCACGGCAGTCAATTGCTCACAATATTTGTAGTATATATAAATCAAATATATAAAACAAGACTAATTACTTTCCTCTATGCATTGCTTATCCAAGAATAACATCAATCAAGAATACAGAATGAGCCAATCATAACATGTATACAGATTCTTAAATTGATAACAAGGTTCAATCACATTTTATTCATTCAAAACCTTCCTTACAATCAGAATGCTCTAAGCATTACTAGAATAGTAGCTATACAAATTTTTGGGGTGTAACACTTTTCAAGACCTTCACGATGCTATAACATGCAAACCGAGATGGTGACTTTCAGTGGTACAGCCTTCAGAGGCTATTTTTAGGGTTTGCATGCAGAGGTTTTTAGTGCATGTCCAGATATTCCTTATGGGTTTTGTGAGGGCTTCGCAGTGGTGTGACATCCAAACAGAATGGATCAATTTTCAAGGACTTAATATTTTTAGTTAGTGCTCGCATGTGGACCAGTTTTCTGGGTTTTTTGAGATCCCACGAACACTGTGACATGCAAACTCATCCAACATCAGATTGACCACTTTTCAAGCACTTACTATTTTTAGCAGGTTCACTCCGGCAGCCACCCGACACTTCAGTTCAGCAAGCAGAGCAGCATAAAATAGAAATCAAGTCAAATAGAAATCATTCAGGGCACATGCAAGTCATATTAGGGTTTCCAGCTTCGATGCCTAAAAAGTAGGGTAAAAAGCCAGAATTTTCAAAAACAAAGATATCCCATCATGACCAGCATCCTTCTGGCAATCCATTGGTAAAATTTGGGCGCGATCTGAGAACTTACTATTTATAGTAAGTCACCTCCATAACATGGCTATAAATAGCAGGTCAAAGCGAGGGGCAGGTGTGAACAGGTTCATCAAGCGATGAGGACCACATGGTGAAAAATTTAGGTCAAATGGAGCTGTAGAAGTCAAGCAATTTTAGGGTTTGCTAAAAATAGCAGGAGGGCTAAAAATAGCAGATAAGCTTGGGCAACAGGTATAAAAAAGGTAGGGAGGCTATAAGATGCATATCACACCAACTACCGATTCAAAGCGTGTGAAAAGCCATGAAGAGTCATACACCTCCAGAATTTACTAAAAATAGAGGGCAAAGGTAGCTAAGGCGTTGAAGAAATTCCCATGTCTACAAATGGAAATTGGCAGGAGGAAGTATGAAATGCGCCCAGCTTGCAGGAATGAACGCTAGCATCAAAAAAGTCTAAGTATTAAGAATTCCTCCTCATAGGCTAGAATGTGCCAAAGAGAAGTGACAAGATAAAAGTATTCTAAGTCACAAAATGAAAGCTCAAGGGTGGAAATGTGCCCAGCAAAGGAAGTAAACATAAAGGAAAAATTCTAAGTGCTAAAATAGAAGTTGCACACATGAAATGCGCCAGCACTTGGAAGTAGCACACATCAAATGCACCCTACAAGGTTTGAAAGGTGAATGGCGTGGGAATTTCCTTCACACCACATGAAATGCGCCCACTAATTCCTTCACCCTATGCTAAATGTGCCCCAGGGTGGAGAAGGCAAGAAGGAAAATGCTGAGGCAAACAAGTTCCCTCATGGGCACAAATGCGCCTTCAAATGGAAGTGGTATAGGTAAAATGCGCCTAAGGTATGAGCAAAACGTCGAAAATAATTCTAAGTGTGAAATTCCTCCTCCACCTAGGAAATGTGCCCAAGATGAAAGGATGTTAAAAAAAATATTTCTAAGGCATTGAAATTTCTTGAGGACCCCTCAAATGCACCCATCATAAGGAGGTTAGGCTGGAAATATCCTAAGGCGTGGAAAGTGAGAGCCCACCATGGAAAATGCACCCTAACAGAGAGGTTATCCAGGAATATTTCTAAGGCTTGGCGAAAAAAGAAGTGAAAGCTCCCTAGGTAAAATACGCCCAAGCCTAGAAGAGATGATGCCAAGAAGGGAAAAATGCTAAGGCATGAAGAGTTGAAGTAGGCACATGAATATGCGGCCAAGGGAGATATGAAGACAAGGTAAAGCTATTTGTTATCAAGTGCACCCAAGGTAAGTTAATTAAATTAAAAAGTTTCTAAGGCATTGCAAGGTGAAATTAGAAAATATGCCTAAAGGGAGGTGAAGTTTGAAATTTCCAAAAAACAGATCAAATGCGCCCAGAGACAAGAGAAAATTTCTTTAGGAAAATAGGAAAATGCCAAGGCATGAAAAATGAAGACTGCAGGTGTGAAATGTGCCCAAGATTGAAAGTGGAATAAACGTTAGCAATATTTATTATTTTTCAAAAATAATAAAAATTAAACTTACCCCTTCGTCCGGATACACATGAAAATGATGATTTCTGAGGGGAAATTTCTTCTGGGTATTGAACATTTCCCACTGGGAGATGATTTAAAATTCTTCCACACCTTGCTCGTATTATTTTGACGAAGATTTTAGCCTAGCACCCGTTTAGCAAGTTTCCTAAGGCTCAGATGGATAAATTTTCTAAAACATGGAAAAAGAAAGCAGAGGGGGTCAAATGCACTCAAGCTCAGGGCGAGTGGAATTTTATCTAAGTCATCAAGTTCCTAAAGGCAGGTGAATGAAATTGCTAAGGCAGGTGAATGAAATTTCTAAGGCAAGAGGATGAATACATCAAGATGGCATGCGCCCTAGCACATAGATGTTGATAAGCTGAGGATTTGCTAGAAAATGATGAAATTTATCAGAGGTCAAGCAGACCTTGGAAGTCTGAACATGGAAACTAGGTAAGGTAAGTGAGTTTATATTATAAATGTTATGATTCTCTTCTTTCCGTTTTGCAGGATGAACACTGGAACAAGAGCGTGAGGACTTGAGGAGATGAAGTTGGACAATGTTATAACTTTGGAAAGGGAAACGACAGTGAAGATTTGTCTAAGGCATTAAGGACGTGGTGCAAAAGAGGCAAATGCGCCCAAGGCAGTGGGCTAGAGAAATATGAAAATTACAAGAAAGAAGTGCATCCAAGAATTAAACAGGAGGGCTTAACCGAGAAAAAATTTTGCAAGGAGGATTTGAACTAAGTGTTGTTGTATGCTTGCCTCCTAGCGCAACAAAATTGGCAGAGGCGAATAGTGGGAATGCGTTTCCCGACGAGAATCTTCTAGAAGAAGATAGTGGGATTAATTGCTCATGATGGTTTTTGCGGAGGAGTGGAGAATATTCTGTTCATTTATCACCCCACTCTCCTCTATGGCAGTTTTTAGGGCAATAACCCTAATTAGGGCATATGTGGCATGATCTGAGCCCTTCTTTGTAATTGAATCTAAGCCGTCTGCTGGACTGGGCCAACTATAAAAGGGGCATCCCCCCTCATTTGTAATATGTTAGATTAGGTTAAGAAATCAGAGAGATAGCTAGGAGATAGAGCTTAGAAGTAGCATAGCTTAGAAGTTAGCTTAGTTTGAAAAGGAAAGAAAGCTTTCCCTTTGAAAGTTTTTTAAGAGGTTGTTGCGGAAAACTCTCGTAATACGAAGGTTTATCATTGCATGGTGGTTCTATCTTTTATTGTGAATAGCTAGCAAGGCCTTTTCGTCTTTCCAATTCAAATTGATAGAGTAAAGTAGACCTTTATTTCATGCAAGTAGTTGTTAATTTTGGAGTGTGGCATTTGGTTTGGACAAATCTTCCTTTATCCATACCACTAGCGGGCTTGCTGATGGTAAGTCTGCCCTGCGTGGTCAACTGGAATATCAGTACCTAACTTCGGTTTTGATTCGTGTGTTCACTTGCATCATTGTGACAGGGTGCGCATGTTGAATCACAATTTGAACATCTTATCCATCCTTTGAAGATTGCACCAACTTTTTCAGAGTTGTCCGAAGGGGAGGCGAAACAAAGTCTAGTTTGAAGATTGTCGAAGTCTGTCCTCACATTCCACCCTTAGAAGTAGATTGTAGAGTTCCTACCCCTATTCCTTTTCGATTCAATATTTTTTCAGTTAACTTAGGAATCAGAGCGTCATTGTCAAATCATTCATGTCTTAACTGCTTCACAGAGTTGAACAACTACGTAAGTCCCCTTGGAATACCCATCATATTCACATCAACCAACTGAGTCTATTCACACTAAAAGGAACCTTGGAGTTGAACGCACGAAATTTCATGCAATCTTAGCATGCGGGATACTTTGATCAAGAGAGAATAGAGTGGTCGTTGGACATTTTATTCTGTGTTGGTGTTGTCATAAAACATACGTCAACACTACCATGATTACATTAATTTGTATCAAAGCATAATGTTCAAATATTGGGAAGATAATCAATTGTTCTATGGGCTTTTCTTGAGAATAAAACACTGAACTAAGGTGACTTGCAAGAATCTTGTCAATGAATCACCAATTCAGAGGTAGATGTAAGGGTGATTTTAGTTAGATCACTAATTAGAGGATGTTTTCAATAGATCTAGGAAGATATTGCTTGAGGAATCCTAGGTATGTCCAACATAGTTGGGAAATTGGATGAAGTCCTAAACAGGCAAAGGAGTGGAATGTGATATATAATTATGTCGCATAAGGAAATATAATTTAAGGAAACCAAAAGAATTAGGTTTACTAATATTGAATTGGAATTGCATTAAATAAGGAATAAGTACCATTCATGAACGAAGTCTATTCTTTACAACTAATCAAGACCTTACTCTTCAAACCTAAGGTTAAGAATTTGGGTAGTAATTTTTTATCTTCTAATCACTAAGTGATCATTAGTAACTTATATTTATTTTTTCAATTCTCAAAGGAATCCACCTATACTAGAAATATTAGTAATGTGTTAATGAAATATAGCTTTGATCAGAATATAAATATTGATTGCTGATCCTGATTTATATATGATCGATAGTTGACATATTTCTAGATTAAATAAGTAATATCGAATTTCTGAGTTTGCTTAAATTCGAAATAAATAAATATATGTTTTAATGAAATCGGAACTTATATAATCTATGTCCTCCGTGTATTTGGGGGTGTATGCATTGAGTTTGTTAAGCCGAGTGTTAGTCAGTTGTCTAAGAGACCCACGCGCCCAAAGGGACACATCCCTTGAGCGGACATGTCTCCACGTGTGGAGACACATCCTCTCAAGGGATGCATCCCTTAGAGGTGAGTCTCTAAAGATATTAAACATAGTTCCTTGTCTAATATGCAAACATCAAAATTTATTAATGTTCTGCAATCAGTTAATTCAGCTTTAAAGAGAAGATAGAAGGAAGATTCAATAAATGTTTTTACATGTGAGGATCGACAGTTACAGAAGCAGAATTTAATCATTACTTTAATATAATGGAATTACAACATTTCCCATAAACAACATTCTATTCTAAGAAAATTTACCTCGAGGTTCAAGATTCGTAATAAGGATCATAATAACATGTATAGTTGAATTGTAGTTAATACGTGGCTAGTATTTTTCTCCTTATGATGAAATTGAAGGTACATTGTTTCCTATTCCAATTTTATAATTGGTACCATCAAAGTATAACATTTTTCATTAACATTTTTGGAATGAGTGGGGACTTTTCATGAATGATATAGTTTCCCATCTAATTTATTCAAACAAATTTAATGAGTCCTTATTTAAAAATATGTTATATGGTTCCCTTTGTTATAATCTCATAGACCCAAAGCATCAACTATTCATTTGAGTATATAATAGAGTTGCTACCATAAATCACAAAATTATATACTAGATTCCTTCTAATGGATAAAGGTAAACTGTGAAGGTTTACGCTTACCTAAACATTAATTAGTTAAATAGGTTCATTTTTCTTGTATTACTAAGTTTTCCCATAAGGTTATAGTTATTTCCTCCATTTGACTCACCATACTGAAGAAATGGTTATTTGAACTTCTGGTATATATTAAACCCATTGATTCTGACTGTAAGAATGTAAAATATGGAAACAATTAATGGAGGTTAAAATAATTGACAATAATATTTTTTTCTACAATTTCAAGGTGTTGTACAGATAATAAATACGTAACCAACAATTATTGGAGACTTGTTGTGACCTTTTTTCCACACATCACCCCATCCAAGATGGGGACCCCCTAATTTTTGCTCCATTCTGGTCTTTTGGCTTTGGTTCTCTCTATCTCTGATCTTTTGTCCTTTCGGGGATGTCCCATCTTTTGACCTAGATTGAAATGATTGCCAAGTCTACGAAATTAGGCTTTCCATCCTTTAGGCTTGTTTCAGGTCAAATTGAGTTATCAAGGTGAAATCTAAGTGTAGCAGTGCAATCAGGAAGCTCAAGGCAGGATCCCACTGAAATCCTACTGAAATCCGACAACTTACTATTTTTAGTAAGTACCTAATCTGAGGTCTTTTTCTTAGGATTTCGGGATTCTAATTACTTCAACACATTCAGGCAGCTTCAGAGCACCCACACGTGAAATTTGAACTAATTTAGACAATTGGCTATTTTTAGCAGTTCAACCTTTGGAGGCCATTTTCAGGATTTAAATGTACGATTCTCCGATGCATGATCGGAGAACGGATTTTGGTTTTTCAAGACCTTTGCAACGGTATAACATGCAAACCGAGATGAAGACTTTCAGAGTACAACCTTCAGAGGCTATTTTTAGGGTTTGCATGCTGTGATTTTCAGTGCATGTCCGGATATTCCATGTGGGTTTTGCGAGAGCTACACAATGGTAGGACATGCAAATGGAATGAGTCATTTTTAAGGGACTTACTATTTTTAGCTGGTGCCGGAACGTTGACCAATTTTTTGGGTTTTTCTGGGTTTTTTGAGATCCCACGGGCACTGTAACATGCAAACTCATCCGACGTCCGATGGACCACTTTTCGGACACTTACTATAAATAGCAGCTTCAACCCAGCAGTTACCTAGCACTTCATTCCAACAAGCAGAGTGACAAACAATAGAAATCAAGGCGATCAGGAGTAGTCGGGAGCGCAGGCAAGTTAGATTAGGGTTCCCATGCTATGTCTAAAAATAGATGGAACAAAGTACAGAGATGTCAAAGCGAAGCACGCCACCGGGATCAGCATCCTTCATGCTACCTACTAACAAAATTTAAGCACGATCTAAATACTTACTATATTTAGTAAGTCATCTCATGGCTATAAATAGCAGGTACTGTGGCTAAGACAGGTGTGAATAGATCACTCACAGCATCAAGAATAGTTGAAGTGAATTTCAAAGCAAACAGAGATACAAAAATTGATCAATTTTAGGGTTTGCTAAAAATAGCAGACGGCTAAAAATAATATGTACTGTGCCAGAGAGGATATAAACAAGGTGACAAGGCCAAGTGGAGGCACAGCCACACCTGCTCCAGCTCATAACAGGATGAAACACAAGGAAACCCTAATTTGCTAAAAGTGGAAAGCCAAGGCATGGCTAGGGCATTGAAGATGTATAAGTGATGACTGACATGGAGATGTATCAAAAACGCCTGAGGAAGGGAGAAATATTCTAAGTGTGGAATTTCCTTCACACACCCTAAAATGCACCTTCAAAGATAAAATGGAAGTAGAGTATGCCATATGCGCCCAAGATTTCCTGGAGCAGGGGTCAAATGCGCCCACATGAGGCAAAGGCATGATAAAATCTTCTAAGGCACGAAAATTCCTTGAAGACCCCTCAAATGCGCCCTTATCTAGAAGTTGCATAGGCTAAATGCGCCTAAGGCAAGTAAGTTTCCCTCTACATAGTCAAAATGCGCTCAAGGAAGGTGAAGAGCCACTAGATATGGGCGGAATTCCTTCTAACACCCTCAAATGTGCCCAAGAATGGAAGTTGCATGGGCTAAATGCGCCCAAGAGAGATAAAAGGTTACTAGGTAGTGGCGCTTTCCTTTGCATATGTGAAAGGCGCTTGGAAATGGAAGTTGCCTAGTCAAAATGCGCTCAAGGAAGGTGAAGAGTCATGAAAGGCGTGGGAAATTCCTCCTACCCAAGGAAAATGCGCCCACAAGTTCCCCTTCCCTATGGCAAATGCGCCTAATGTAACAAGGTAAAAGGTGAAACGTTGAGTGGTAAAAGGGAAAAGCACCAAGGTAAAGAAGTTTCCTCCTCACCATGTGAAATGCGCCCAAGGGAGATGAAAGGTCACTAGGTAGTGGCGCTTTCCTTTGCATATGTGAAAGGCACTTGGAAATGGAATTTGCCTAGTCAAAATGCGCTCAAGGAAGGTGAAGAGTCATGAAAGGTGTGGGAAATTCCACCTACCCAAGGAAAATGCGCCCACAAGCTCCCCTTCCCTATGGCAAATGTGCCCAAGGTGGCAAGGTAAAAGGGTAAAAACGTGAAAATGATTGAGGAAATGCGCTAGGTTTGAGTAAATTCCCTCACACATGGTGAAATGCGCTCAAGTTTCCCTCATGAAATGCTAAATGCGCCAAAGGTAAAGGTAATACTAAGGGGTGGCATGATTTTTAAAAGGCTAAGGGTTGGAATTTTCCTCCTCACCATGTGAAATGCGCCCAAGTGAGTGGGGACTTGGAAATGAAAATTGCTAAGTATGAGAAAGGAAGTCTAGGTGTGGAATTTCCTAAGGAATGGAATGGAAGCATGGCATGCTAAATGCGCCCTTCAGAGGGTAAGGTGATAAAATTTAAATTTTAAAATAAATTCCTAAGGCATTTTCTAAAGAGAAAATGAAAATACGCCTACAGGTAGTGCTAAAATTTCCAGAGTAAAAAGTCTTCAGAGAGAAAATTCTTAAGAGGGAAAATCAAAGAATAATGTCGAGGCAGAGAAACTTGAGATTGCAGGAGTGGAAGACATCTAGATGTGAAGAGAAATAAACCTTAGCCATTTTATTATTTTTAAATAATAAAAATTAAAAGTACCCCTTCGTCCAGATACACATGAAAACGATGGATTCTGAAAAGAATTTTCTTCTGGGTATTGAACGTTTGCAATCCAAAGATGATTCAAACTTACTCCACGCCTCGCTCATATCATTTCAGTGGATATTTTTCCCAATGCCTATTTTGATAAAATTCCTAAGGCAAATTTAAAGAATTTCTCTAAGGAAAACAAATAAAATGAATGAGATGTATTTCGCTCGAAGTTTGAACTAGATAATTTTGCCAAAGCGAAGGTGAGATTAAATGACTTAGCCAAACAATTCGAAATTGTCCAAGGAGTGAGTGATTTGATATTTTGAAGAACAATGCGATGAGGCAGGCCTGTGCAGAGATGATGAATTCATAATTCTAGAAACTTGAGATTCCAATGCCTCAGATGACAAGTGTTACGACTAGAAATGAGAGGGAAAGTGGAATTTGAAAATGCGCTAAGTATAGCCTCTGCTGGAATTTGACCTGGCTATAATATTCTTAGTCCTCTTCATTCTCCTCACAAGTTGCTAAATACAGAGCATTTGCTGAAGTTGAAATACGAGTTTGCAGAGAAGTAAAATAGTGTGAAGCTGCTGAAATATGTTTTTGCTGAAGAAGTTTGCAGTTGTTGAAGAGGTGCGAACTTCCTAGTTTCTAGTGGATGAAAGTGAAAGGTATGATTTAGCTTGCTGAGGCTGCAGTTGCTGAGAGGCACGAATTTGTGAGAAGAAGGTCCCAAGTTGGTGAGAAATCTGAAGTTGAAAGGGTTGCATTTGCTAAGAGTTTGAATTTGTGAAGACATCTACAAGTTGTTGAAAGTACGTTTTTTTTTAGAGGAGAAGTACGAGTTTGAAGAAGTTTCATAGCTACTACAAATATAGAAATTTCACAGTTGAAGTGAACAAGACAGTTGAGGTTTGTAGTTGGAAATGGCAGAAGTGTTGCAGCCTTTTTATTTGAAAATCTGCTGACACCCTCAACAGTGATTATTTATTATTTTTAAAAAATCTTGTTTTCTAACTATCTTGCCTTTTTGCAGAATGGCCGAATCAAGCAAAAGAGCTGCAGGTAGGAACAACCACACCAAATCCAGACAAACAGTGATCAAGAAATTAAGCAAGTCATTCTTGCCAGAGTCAAAATTTTTATCAAAGTTGGGCAAGTTGGCTGACACAAATTTAGGCTCGTTCAACCTAGATGCGTTCAGAAGAAGGATAATGGGGACTAGAGGCCATCACCCATCAGTGACTTCGCACAATATTGTCAGAAGTGGACAGTATGCAGCTGCCAACTTTCTGCCAACTATCCGGTGCCCAGAACTCATCATGGAATGCGCCCACCACTACAATGCAGAACAGAGGATAGTCACTTCCCTAGATGGCAAGGTATTGGCTAACCTGACACCGGAGGCAATCGGGGAGGCGTTTGGGATTCCAGTGCATGAGAAGATGATCTATAAGATGAAAGAGAGGGTTGAAAAAATGTATTCATCCACAACGGACCGATGTTCTGATTTGATAAACACCAGGTGGATGATCAATCCCAAACCAACTCGTACAAAACTACCCAAACAGATAATCTCGGAGGACTTGAGACAGGAGTTTGGTGATCTCATTATGATGTTGAGCAGAGTTGGAGGATGCCCCCAAGCGTTCATCTTTGAACCTTGGATGTTCTACTATGTCAACTTGGTACTGGAGGGCAAGGATCACATGGATTGGGCACTATTGATCAGTGACTGCATTCATCAGCAACTCCATGCTATGAGGAGAACGAAAATATTTTATATGAGCTCTTACCTTGTCTATATGCTGGCTCACATGACAAAGTATAGAGGGATCTCCTACAAGGAACCAATTGGATGTGGTTCCCATCAGTTTAAAATACACGAGGCTGGTCCACAATTGCATTTGACAAGCACAATGAACTACAAAAGGGTAAATGACGCCTTTACAATGCATATCACAAGGACCTTGCAGCAAAGAACCCATCACAGAATATCCAGGGAAGCACAGGAAATGATCAAGAAATTCGGATGTTGGTTTATCCAATTTCCAAAGTTCACCTACATAAGGCTGCAAGGATTCTCTTCGTACCCTTATAGATTGCCCCGGTATCCCACCAATAGGATAGTGATGCTGGAAGTATCTAGGCAACTTATTGCCTACGATAAGATCCAAAAGAAGAAGAAGAAAGGTGGACTCGGATTCCCAATTACCATGGGGAATTCAGATGAAATCTGCCCACCGCTGCAAGCAGCAAGGGAGGCAGAAGCGAAGCTCCAATTCTTTTACCTTTCCTATCACACCAACAGGCACTACTACGATCCCCACAGGAACATCAAATGGATATTGACATAAGAGTTCAAGCACAAGGCACAGATCGAAGACTTTTGGGAAAGTGCAGTGGATGAGATCGAGGTTAGGAAAAGAATGTTCTCTCGGATACCATTGGTAATGGTCAAAGAGTGTGAGATTGTCCCAGTACCGGATCAGATTGAAGAAGACATAAACGTTGTATAGGTTGACTATGAGACAATGAGAGATATGCCTCTGCCACTCCCAGACTGGTCTGAGCCAGAGATCACCGACTTGGATACACTCTGTATCCCAGTCTTGACATTTACACGGAGTTGGGTAGAGAGGCATGTTAGCCGACTCAAGGGAAGGTCAATTCCCCTCACGTACAATTCGATGGGAGATAGCAGATTACCGACAACTAATCAGAGGAGACAGAGTAATCCAACCCTAAAGCCTAGAAGAAAGGAGCCAGTTCTACCTGAGCCTATGGTAATTGAGGAGTCCTTGCATATGCCATCTCGGGCACATTCTCCAAGTCTGCAGGAGGTATCATTGTTTGTCGATCAGAGGGAGAGGTTGGATGTAGAGCGGACGGTGCAAGTGGCAAGTTAGCCACCTCGTAGGGAATTAGTGGGTTAGAGCATCAACATGCCCCGAGAAGATAATCAGCAAGAGACAGATGAGGGGACGGTCACTGATACTCAGTTTCAGCAGGAGATCGAGGTAGCTCTCGAGGATGATGCTACTTTCGATCAGGATTCCCAGAGCTTAGGATACACTAAGCCCATTGATAATGATGAGCCTCACTGAAGCAAAGGCAGAAATGAAGTTCATGAGGTAGAGGTCGAAGTAGAGCAGCATTTTATTATATCAGACACATGACAGGAAGTGCCAGAATGGCTAAGGGATAGAATGAGGTATGATCCTATGGATGAGACCAATCCCGCAGCTGAGATGGAGGAATTATTACAGAGGATCAGCGCACCTCCAGCAAAGAAAAAGGCTAGGAGCTCTCCAAAATATCCACAGATGAGGATGGGTCTCAAACTTTACATGTGGCAGTGCCTCGGGTAGAGTGTGATCGAGATGAGGCTGTTTCCAAAAATTATGTTGTTACAACTATAGAACTTGGCCACCCTACTGGAGCACAAGTAGTAGAGGAGTGCGATAATTCCTATGGAGCACTCAAGGATAGATTATCCTATGTTGAGGGCAAATACAAGAAATTGAAGGTAGAGCACAAGACACTGATTGGCTACGTGCAACACTTGTCCCGTCCTTGTGGGCAAAAGAATCTGGCAATTGAGCTTCTAGCCGAATTTTCCAGAGAGTCAATCAGTGGGTTAGAGGATTTGAAGAGAATGGCATAGCAGACAAACAAATGGGTTGCCAGCGTCCATGCAGAAACAAGGAAGTTTATGGAGGATCTTGCACATGCCTATTGGCAAGCCTCTGATATTATGGCAAGGATGGATGCAGTTAACCATGCTTGGGGTGAGGCGCGTATCTATCAGATGAGAGTTGTTCTTCGTTTAGGGGCTTTGATGGGCATACCTCAACAGACTTTGGTTGAGGGAGGTGTTATTCAGCAGGGGAATAGATATGACTTCGTCGGATGGTACTCTTCAGTAGTCACAAGCTAGGGATTCTACGATGCATCATAGACGGATTCTGTCAGGTTCAGAAAGGCCATGACGAACATCCTAGATGGAATTCTCAACACATTAGAGGCAATCTTTGCCAGGAAGTTGACTTCTGAAGAGGTGACTGTAGATGGATTGAAGGACATATTGACACCATTCTTTTATGAGGTGAAGACCTTCACATAGGATGATTTCGAGAACACTGCTACGTTCTCCAGTATCATACAGAACACCTAGGATGCCCTTGTTGCCTGGAAGAAATCATGTGCCCGGCATGGGCAAATAGTTAAAGTTTTAGAATTTCAGTTGGATCACATTCTCCCATTTTGGACTAGGAAGTTGAGGCAGTATTGGCCAGGTTCATCAGATTTGCAGTCAGCGAGAAGGAGAAAGGAAACACCCTTCTGGATGATGACCTTCTGGAGGGAGACGACGTGCATTGATGGCAGTTAGTGGTTCATTGATGAGGAGTGGAGGGCGCATTCATTACCCCACTCCTCTCAATGGTGGTTTTTAGGGTTGGAACCCTAATCAGGGCTTAGGTGGCTCGATCTGAGCCTTCCATTAAATTTCGATCTAAGCCGTCCACTGGACTGGGCTAGATATAAAAGGGGTATCCCCCCTCATTTGTAAAATAGTTAGAAGATATCAGAGTTAGACAGAAATCAGAGATAGAGTTGAGCTAGATAGAAGTTAAAGTAGAGCTAGGAGTTAGCTTAGTTGGAAAGGAAAGAAAGACTTTCCCTTTGAAATTTTTTGTAAAAATTGTTGTGTAAGACTCTCATAATATAAGGATTTCATTGATTGGTGACTTCATTTTGTGTTGTGGGCAGTTGACGAGATCTTTTCATCTTTCCAATTCTAATAGAGTAGAGTAAAGTAGATTTTGTTTTCATGCAAGTAGTGTTGATTGTGGAGTGTGGCGTTGGTTTGAGCATATCTTCCCGTATCCATACCACTGGCGGACTTGCTGACAGTAAGTCTGCCCCTGCGTGGTCAACTAGAATCTCAGCACTTAACTTCGATTGTGATTAGTATGCCCACTTGCTTCATTGTGAAGGGGTGCACATGGTGAATCTCAATTTGAACATCCTATCCATCCTTTGAAGATTGCACCAGCTTTGTTAGAGTTGTTCGAAGGGGAGACGAAACAAAGTGTGGTTTGAAGATTGTTAAAGCTAGTCCTTGCATTCCACCCTTAGAAATAGATAGTAGAATTCCTACCCCTACCTCCTTTAAATTCAGTATTTCCTGGTCCGTCCAAATACCAGAGCATCATAGCCAAAACCTTTCATTTGCTTGAGTAAAGAAATTGAACAATTACGTAAGTCCCCTTGGAATACCAAGCATATTCACATCAACCAACTGAGTCTATTCACAATAAAAGGAACCTTGGAGTCGAACGCATGAACTTTCACGCAATCTTAGCATGCGGAACACTTTGATCAAGAGAGAATAGAGTGACCGTTGGACATTTTATTCTATGTTGGCATTGTCATAAAACACACGTCAACAAGACTTAGACCTGAAACTACATCTAATACTTTGAAAATAGTTTCTTAGTGCCTTTTAATACTCAAAATGGATAATTTAAAACAATAGAAGATTGGAGCGACAAGATTACATTCAATTCAAAGAAAAAAGAAAATGATTTTTTTTTATTTACTCCTAGTTAGTCAAATAAGTTAGCTTAAACACATAAACTATTTATTGTTAGCACAATAAAATAATACACACAACAATCTTCCTTATTTTATTAGCCCCCATTTGGAATTCCTCTCTTGTTCCTCCCCCTTCTATTTGAAAAAACTACCCCTAAAAAATCAAGGTTTACCTCTATATCCACCTCTCCTATCATGATTAGCCTTGATATATTTTCAAAACACCAAAATAGAATTAACTGATCAATGTCCCTAGAGTCCTTCACAAATAGAATAAAACAAGTTGAACAAAGTGCTAAAATTAGTAAAACTAATTCCTAAAATGACTAAGCATAAAAAAGACATGGAGGAGGCATTCAAGGAACAACATCAACATATGACTGTTGTGAACTCCTCTTATTTCCAATTGCATCGGAACAAGCATTGATGTGATCTAGTGCATAGAAAAGAAACACACATAACCTACAAAAACATTCACCTCCATCAAGTTTTTCATATCCTTTCATTATATTCTCAGGATCCTCATCTAGAAATTATTGTTTGAGTATGAGTCAACCCCATACACATCTATCAACTTCTATACAATTTATGTGATTCTAGGTTGCTAACAGGAAATGCAACTTCTTTGAGTGTGATCAAGTCTAATCCCCATTCCCCTAGCCTTGTGAATCAACAATGAAAAAGTAATTTTTAGCTAATGGAACTGCAATATTCTATTGCTCCAAAGTTGGAACAAATCATAATATGGAATTAATGTTACACACATTGTAGACTAGAGTATATGGTGTACCATAGCAATATATTGCACCTCATTATCATCAAAGACTAGATGCAATTGATGGATTGGTTCAACAAATATTCAGGTACAATATGATGATAGTAACATTTTTATTTTCTTGCAAAATTCCCAGAAATTTAAGAGCACAACTACTACTTTACTTCGCTTTTGGTGATGTAGGATTTATTTTACCCCAGTATGCCATTGCATCAAACATCTATGTAAGGGTTTGGTCCATATGGTAGAACCAAGCCACAATGTTCCCTTCCACCAAATTAGATACCTTTACAAATCATCACATTTTTTCTTCTTTTGCTTCTAGACTCTTGTTGGAATAGATATCCTCCTCCTTTTCCAATTGGTTCTCTTTCTATTTTCCCATATCCTTGTGGTCTTAGAGGTCCTCGTCCATTGAAAACCATTATGGCTGTTTGTCTCACTCATACCACCTCCTATTGCACCTGCACACAAATCATTAAAAATAAAAATAAAGTTAAGGGAATGAAAAAATCCCCACAAGTGTTTCCTCCTCTACATTATGCCATACAGACATGCTTTTAATTTCATATTTTGTGGTGTGTCCTTTGTTTCCTAGCTCAAAGTGATGTTGTTCATGAGATAACTCCTTTTTTACATTGTCCGCCTTTATACTATAAATGAACATATCTCTTCTCTCTTCCTCAATTATCTGCATTTCTTCTCCAAGAAAGAGATGATCCATTTCTTTTCTCTTTTCATTGATCGTGGGATTCTCTACATATTCCTCTATCTACTTACATTCTTCTAGCTACTTCTTGTTGGTTGTGTTCTCTAAAACCAATAGGACCATCACATATGGGGCTCCCAAATATTGACATCTGATCTATTGTAGCTTTCTCTCTAACATGGACTACTTCCACTACTACAAAATATTGGGCTTCCTCTTGTGATAGGTTGCATTCCTCTTCATTGAAGTCTTCCAACTCTTCTCTTTTTGCATTGTAATCTTCAATTCCTTCCCCTTCTTTGAGGTAGCACAACTCAACAACTCCATTCAACTCATCTATGTCTTCATCTTGATCCCATTCATCTATCTCTTATCTTTGAAACTCTTGTAAAGTCACATTTAAAGGTATTATATCCACTAATATGTATTTATCCTCACCATTCTTTTTCACCTTCTCACAACTCTTCAATGCCTTTGTTGTAGAGATAATTTTTCTGTGCATTTTTATTATTGTATGTCACATAATCCTCCAACAAGCACCTTAACTCTTCTAACTCAATCTCTAGTTTTTACATATCTTTTTGTTGGTCCTTTGTTAGGTTAGACACCTCTGTGTTTGTCTTATCTTTTCTTCCACCCTAGTTATCCTCTTTCTTACATTATGATATAACTACATATCTAGATCCACAACCATATTCATAGTCCTAAAATAAAGCTGCAACTCTGTCCTCTTTCATTCTAGATGGGTGATCTATTAATCATGTATCAGCATTCTTTCGCTAGTCTTCATGCCTTCAAAGAAATTAACACAAATTTGGAGAGAATACCTGCAAAGTTAATACTTCATAAGCTAGTACAAAATAACTTCAACTCTCAACAATCTTCAACTTAGATTGCTACTCTTGGCAACACTAATACCAATAAGATACAATAAAAAAGGACTCTAATTTTTGGCATATCCTTACAAAGTCATTATCTCACTTATAATTTATGTCTATTATAACTCTGATATAGCAATTCTCTTTTTAGCATGGTATGGTTGACAAGGAAAGATATTGGGAATGGAAAATTAGGCCCATAGAGAACTCAAACTTCCAATGAGTTTTCATTAAAAAAATATTGCCTCTCACCATTAATTCCTTTGCCAACTCGGTAGCTAGGTTATTAAATTCTTCATCAAAATATTGAATTCAGTGCTAGAAATTCTATGTTGCTATCAACACAAATCTCATTGAACTCAATACAAAGCTTCCACCTCATGCTCATCCCTATTATTTTCCTACACTGCAAACTCTCCTCAACTGAATGCACACAATACTCACACCTGCTCACATTCCCTTCATAGTGAAAAAGTAATAAAGGTGTGGCTCAACAAGAAATGGAGAGGAAAAAAAAAAAATGACCACAATGGCTCACTGGCATAGGACCAATTTGCTTTGGTACCAAACAGATGCAAGCCCTGAAACTGCATATGAAACTCTTAAAATAACTTCTTAGTTCCTTTTAACACTCAAAAATGGACAATTCAAAAGAACACTGATTTACTCCTAATCAGTCAAATAAGCTAGCTTAAACACACAAACTATTTATCTTTTAACACAGTTAAATAGTACATAAAAAAATATTCCTTATTCCATTAGCCCCCATCTAGAATTCCTCTCTTGTTCTTCCCACCCTCTATTTGAAAAAAATATCCCTAAGTAATCTAGGTTTACCTCTATATCCATCTCTCCATTCATGAACAGCCTTCATTTATTTGCAAAACCTCAAAATAGAAATAAATGATTGGTGTCCCTAGATTCCTTCACAAATAAAACACAACAGTTGAATAAAATGCTAAAATTAGTAAAAATAATTCCTAAAATGACTAAGCAACAAACAAACGTGGAGGAGGCATTCAAGGCAGATGATCTACATCAGCAATGCCTCTCATTAAAAGTTATATGGATGCCCTCTTTAGAAACATAATAGCAGGCATATATCATTTCATGGCCTATTGAAGCTCCATAACTATGTGTTTTTTTATTGACAATGTTTACAAAGAGGCAATGAATAAGCTCAGAGCCAAGGAATTGGAGCTACTTAAAGTCATTTTTCCTAATAAAGGCTCATTGTATGCTAGGTGATTTATTTTTTATTTAAGACTACTAATGCATCAGTTTTATTACATTTAACCCCCAATCTAGTTTTACATAACCTTTTTCAAGTGCACATAGAGCTCTTTTAAGTAAGTTCACTTTTGATTGTATTTGTGGTTTTGTGAAACACTAGATTGTTTGAGTAGACAAACAATAGCATTCATAGTATTTTACCATGGTTTCCTTAATGCTGGTATGAATGCAAAGTATTTGAAAAGGATATGTAAAATATATCTTGGCATAATATCTATGTTGTTTGACAAAGAATTTTTTCAAATATGTCGACATTACTTGGCTAATGTTTTTCTAAAGATTAACGTAAAGGCAAGATCTGTAACATCACAATGTTCATTTTCATGCCAAGATTCTATGAATCACCTACCCTGCCTATCTTGAACCTCCACACTTGATTTTATACTGAAGATCTATGATTCTTTAAATGCTGCAAATTTTTCACATACCCAGAGGAACAACAAAGACTATATTGAAGCTTGGTCTTACACAACTTTCTTGTGCGATCACAAATATATTATGGTATTGTGTCATAACAATCATTGTAAGTTATTTCTCTAAGGTTCAAAAAATAGGCCATGTCTAATAAAGGTAAATGAGATTATTGACCAAAGATACCACACATGGCCCATTTTAAAACTAGATTGGCCAAATTTGTAATCCTTCCTTGCTTTCATATAAATTTTTTCACTATCAAATAGCTAATGGAATTGTCAAATGTTGTGGGTACTCTTTTCAAAAGTACTACCCCCAACTTTCTGTAATTAATAAATCTATAGCTTACATTTTTCTATTGAAAAGATAAAAACTATTGCACCATGACCTGTGCTTCAAGAGTTGGACATAGTCTAAGCCTAAAAGGGTAAAACCAATCAAAAATTCTAGTCTCCAACCCTTACAAACTTTAACTACATGTGGATATTTTTAACAATGGAATATGCAACCCACATTTGGGAATGCATTCCAGTACTCTGCTTTAGTTCAATAGACATACTTTGACTGTCCACAAGTTTTTTTTAAGTAATTATGTAATGGCGAGTCTCTCTAATCACTAAATAGTAAATTGCAGTACCTTCCAAGGCTGGCAGAGTTCCGATTCATTTTGTCATATTTAAGAGCCTCAACGTGGATATGAATTATAATTTTGGATGGTGAAAATGACAAGAAAATGATGCAATGACAAGTGGATATGAAAGAGAAATAGCCTCTTCTCCTTCATCTACAAGTTTCTATTTCTCCCTTCTTCTCTCTTCTATTATGGCATATTCATAACTACTATATTCTCCGTCATTTTTAGGTTTTCTTCTACAATAACCACTAAAGAAAATATCCCATTTGAGTGTTCGTTTCATTTTTGCTCAAACATATCCACTCTATTCATTAGAAGAACTCTCCTTCCCACAAGCTTGATACCATAAACAAAATACACAACTCAAATCTGTGGAGAAAGTTACAAAAATAATGAACTTTGTTGCCAATCTTGCAAGGAACACACGAAATAATTAAGACAACAAAAACTAAATGGGAATTTGGAGATAGTAATTCGAAAAGGCAAGGAAAGGATCATAGCTGTATGGTAATTTAGAAAGGGAAGGAAAGGAGCCAAGGTTGGACATTGGATGTAGTTTTGTTAATCTAATTAACCTAGGGAATGTTCCTGAAACCTTAAGTTTTTCTCTCAAGTGTTTGCAAAGTGTTGACAAATGAAATTTTGGGCGCTTTGATTTTTTTATTGGAAATGGATTTTAAATTGGCAATATAGGTAGACTAGTGAAGGCAGAAAGCGGTATCATCAATTTTCCATGAATGAGTGAATATCATAGATGTTGAGATGGACCTTCTGCTAGCATCCATGGAATACCACTCTATGGACATAGATGATGTAGAAGATGAGAGATAGGATCAATCTCCTATGGTATATGCCAAAGCTGAACATAGACGATGCAAAAGATGAAGGCCAGCCTAAAGTTCCTTAGGTGTACACCAAATCTGAAGACAAAGAAGCACAAATGCCCATCTAGAGTTTTAAACCTTGGCACACAGCAAAGTTTGATTTCTATAATGGTATCTTTATTCCGCATTTGGCTACTCTCACATGCTCTCCTGGGATTGAGTCATTCATCCTTTCATTAGAATGGGTCCTTTATCTGGATAATACTATCTACTCTATCCATTCATTCCAATGAGTCCATATCAATAGGCTAGAGAGAGGGTGTTTAATTGAGTTAAAGAGTGTGAGATTGGGACAACAAAAGAGTTTTACATTGGAAGAAGAGTAGTTGTAGAAAAGAGTTAATAAATTGATATTCAAGATGAGGATGCAAACCAATAAATAGAAATTGAAGAGTATAGGCCTAAAGAAAAGATCATTAAATCCTTTTTAAAACTGGGTCATAAGTCATAGATTAACACCCTTACATTTTTTGGAAGTTTGAATCATGAGAAGCTAATAGATAGGATTACATTTAGAAGAGTATTTAAAAGTCTTCTCATTAAGCTCACCCAAGATATACCATGAAAAGAGAAGTGTGGGGGTATGTATAACTGATTGCCATGATGATGGCCCACGTTAAAACTTCACTGGGTTTGCTCTCCCACAATTAGGTGGCTCGGTGATAAAGGTTTCCTATTCTTGATGATATGGTATTGGTGTGGTTGTATCTGTGCAGCATTTCCCTATTTTCCTACTAGAAGAAAAGAAGACTGAGGTTTGGAATGAAAACCATGAAATTAATCTACAAACATCCTTAATGGGTTATTTTAAGACAAAAGCCCATGATGACAAAGGAATTTTCCATTCAGATGATTTGTACATCTGGTCTCAGATTATAAAATATGAACAAATGTAAAGCTCAATTAAAAGCAATATAGATGTTTATATATCACAAGAAATGCAATAATTAAGGTTTTATTACCAAACCTTAGTGTGATAAGATAAAAGTAAAACGCATATCAATCCATCAATTCAGATGATTTGTATATCTGGTCTCACAGATCAATAAATATGAATGTATGTAAAAATCAATTAAAAGCAACATTAGATGTTTATAAATCACAAGAAATGTAGTAATTAAGGTTTCATTACCAAATCTTAGTGTGAAGAGATAAAAATAAAACCCATACCGATCTATTGCTGGTAAATGCTAGTGGAGAACATTGCTTGCATTCATAGGGTACCCAAAACAAATCACTTCCAGTGTCAAGTGGTACAATTAAGCTCACATTTGGTGTGCCCAATTTGACCATGGTGTAGTACAAACTGTTAGACATCACAAAACCACAAGTTGGGATCTTAGATGTTTAAATTACAGTAACAAAGAACTTCAATTATCATGTTGAGCATATCATATCCTATACTTTGCCTACTTTGGAAACTAATCTATGGTTTACAGGAAAAAGGACAATCAATATGCTTCATCTACAGTCAGATCAGACTACTGTGAAATCAAGTAATAAATTCTATTGGGGTATATACTCCACAAACTTCAAACTAATATGAAATTAAACAACATTCCATTTCATTATATTCCATAAATGTTACACCTCGGAATTTGTATAGTTACTATTCTAGTAATGCTTAGAGCATTCTAATTGTAAGGAAGGTTTTGAATGAATAAAATGTGATTGAACCTTGTTATCAATATGAGAATCTGTTTACATGTTATGTTTGGCTCATTCTGTATTCTTGATTGATGTTACTCTTGGATAAGCAAAGAATAGAGGAAAGTAATTAGTCTTGTTTTATATATTTGATTTATATATACTGCAAATATTGTGAGCAATTGACTGCCGTGGTTTTGTGCCATGGATGCAGGAACATGAACTATTCCTCCAGGTGGAGGGGAGACATCACTCGGGAAGAGGAACTTGGTCAGCTAACTGGTAAAGTTGATCATATGAGCATGCACACACTTCACTGAAGGTTTTAGGAACTGAGTCAGATTAAGTCGTCATGATAAGTCATCCTTAGGCTTAGGAGTTTCTGATTACTTCTTTATGCTTTATGAGTGGTGTTCCTTGATTGACTGACTTACTGTTCTGTGAACCTTGAAAGTGAAATGTGAACTGATAAGTTACTGATGCCTGGAATTTATAGTTAAATGTATATATATATGTGTTTGTGCAATTACGTATATTAAAGGTGCTTTGACTGGCCTATAATACACGTAATTGGAGAATTGAAAATAAACATGTATAGATATATTTAAGTGTAAACTAGGTAAGTTTATTAATATATTTAATATCGATATTATTATAGTCTTACCGATAATATAATATATTAATATATCTAATGTAATATTCGAATATTATATAGATATATTTATATATTTAAATAAAGGTAAATTAAAAACTATAATAATGTTATATTGAATATAATACAAAATAAATTAATAACATTTTAATATAAATATTAAAATGACTTTGCCTTGGAAATATTTGAAATAGACTTATATAGTCTTTGGTAATTATTTTTCATTTACCATATAATGGAATTTCGAAATTTAAAACCATTGGAAATATATTGGAAATTATACATGAAAAATATTAAGGAAATGTGAATGTTTAAACTATAGACTTTTTAAAGATTTAAAGTTAATGTTTGAATAAACTGAAAAATCGCGGATTTCTTCACCGGAAGAAATCACGCGACTGTTTGAAACAGAAAACAATGGAAAACAATGGAGATTTAACCGCGCCCAGCTCGCGTATCTTAGAATTGGTCGCGGATGCTTGAATGCCACCAATTTGGGATGCGTGGGTGGAAGGAGGCCTGAACTGTCTATCCATAACCCTTGACGTTTTCAACAGTAAAATTCAAACGCCATTTGTTCTTTCAGTTCGCCATTTTTGAGGGCTTTTCCCAGTGACTAAACCTGTATGTGGATGCTTCATGAATTCGTCATATGATAGTTGAAACATTCTTTGAAAATATGTTTGATTCATCACTAAAATTTGCTAAGTATCTGGTTATTTGTTTGCCACTGCGCATTTTGACAATGTCAATTGGAGAGGTGTCGAATTCTCATGCCTACAATTCTGTAAACATGAGAATTCGAAACCTATATATAGGTTTACTCTCATTGCTAATTTCACCACTCTCCTTTGCATTTGGAAATTACGAATTTCATTGCTGTAGCTTTTTCTATGTGTTGAATTCCCTCTGTGCTGTTGAGTTTTGTGAGAGCTTTATTTCACCATCACTACTGTTGCATTTACTGTGAGTTGCAAATCCATCATTGCTATTTAGATTGTGAGAGTCATATACCATTTTTTGAAAGCCATCTACAATTTTGCTGAGAGCCAAATATCATCTTGCTGAGACTGTATTGCTGAGAGCAACATTCCCTCATTACCGAACTGCATTTACCTGAGAGTTGTATTTGTTCCTGCTTAAGAAGTAGCTGGTAAAGGCTGTGAAGGATGGTAGAGGAAGAACTGAAGCCACCAATCGAACTCATTTCGCAAAAGGAAATCAAGCATGAGAAATATCTTTGTAGAATTTCTGTCATTGATTTAAAAATGAGTTATTTGTTTGCCTGAATATGCTTTGCATTATGTTGTAGTTTGAAAGGAAAAATATTAGAAAGCCTCTATTTTTCTATGGAATTGTTGAATTGGGAATAGCTTAAATTTCATTAGAAAAGGCTTATAGAATTAAAAAAATAGCTTAAGAGCTTGTTTAATTGGAAATAGCTTAAAAGCTTGTTGAAATGAAATAGTTTGATTTCATAAGAGAATTTGAAAAGGAATAACATAAAAGGGAAATGCTTGATTACTTCTTAGTAAAAGTACCTTATGTTTTGTATTACTTGAATACTGCTTGAACTCCTTAAATAAAGGAAAGGGACTAGTTATTAAATACTAGGACGAGGGTGGATTCAGTACCAAGGTAGTCTAAAGCTTTAGAGTTAAATAGGTTAACTAGAGAAAGCTATGTACTCCATGGATAAAGATTTCCATGTTAGGAAGTACCAGAGGGACCCCTTGTTGACTGTACTCCATTTCCTGTTTAAGTAGTTGAAGTAGGAAGTCTAGGGTGATTGACTACCCACGGAAAGGACTCAACCTACGCGTAGGATAAGGCAGCCTTAAGTCAAATTGAACCTGACTTAGTGCAAGTGATAGATGACCGTCAGTATAAGTACTGCCGAAATGCTTTGGCCAAAGTAGTGTAGTATACCTAACGTCCACTTAGACTGTGAGACGAATTACACTGTCAGTTCACAGTAATCCAGGTTACATGCTAGATTGAGATTGTGAGGGCACAAGGATTTAGTTATGTAGGATTACACACTATGCTCAGTTGGTCATACAGAACCGGTTACCCAACCAATCTCCTCGTAGAAGGGAGGGCCGTCTACTTAACAGTAAACGTGCGGGGGACCGCAATATAAGTCCGTGGTTGGTGGAAAAGCACCTGAGTGATGTTTCTCCTCCACAGTAGACTTCTGATGAACCAAGGTTTGAAAGGGAAGATCCTGGACAGTCTTATTCCTATTTGCTCAAAAGCTTCCGAGCTATGTTTGAAACTTGTAAGATTCTTACCTTGCTTTTTAATTGAAAGAAAAGTAATGATGAAAGCGTACTCTGTTATTTACTTGGAAAATAGAACAATGATGTATTGTGTCATTTATTTCTTTATGATGAAATGTTCAATTAGAATGAAAAGAAAAGTTATTTACTTTGTCATTATAAATGTATTTCCTTGTATCTTATTAGTGAAAGTAGAAAATTTTTGTTTACCCGGTTTTGGGGTCGTTACAATAAATATCTGACTACCGTGAAATCAAACATAAAATTCTATATGAAACATAGTCCAGAAGCATCAAACATCAGATTACTTTGTCCAAGGGACCACAATGATAAGATGGTGTTCTATGGAGACAACTCCATCATTCATTTAATCTGTATGGGTGACCCCAAGAAAAGTTTCTAAATGTGAAACAAGATTAAATAGAATCTTCTCCATAAAATGTAGTGCAGCCACAAGTTTAGGATGAAACTTTCAGCGATTCTCAAGTGGGAGGCTAGAAACTTCAAATTTGTAGCATTGACAAAAAAAATTAGGAAGCTTTGTTGCCAAATGGCAACTAGTAAATGGTGAGCCTTTTCACTAGTATTATAATTATTTTTTAAAAATCTAAAAACTGAATCATAGAGGATAAAAGCTTCTAATTCATGGGACATTTTGCTGCGCAACATTTTTTGAGATATTTCAGGGCCCTCACCCATGGGACCACTGTCCAATCAAGGACACTAATAATAGAATGACCCAGGTTCAAATCCTATCTTCAGGATAGTCAAAGTGAAATTGAAAAGTGAGTGCAGATTACAAAGAAATGGCCAAAAGTCCACAAGTCAAGTTTAATGTAGAGTGTTTGTTGTTAGAGTAGAGGGTAGAGATAAGTCCACAATCAATGAAGAATCTCAAATATTTTATTTAATGTAAAGTTGAATTTAGTAGATAAGTAGAAGTGGGTTTAATTCTACTGTTACTGTGTTGAGGTTCTATAACAATTTCAGAATAGAAGAAATTATGGAGCTTCACTATATTAAAGAGGAGTGTGAGATAAGACTCAAAGACAGATATTAATTGGAAGAAGAAATGGTGGCTTCACATTATGAGCTTTTAATCTTGGAGAGATGTTGAGAATCATGCAAGCCAAATTGGATGCTACAAAGACAACATAAAAAAAGGAATTTCCGCAAAAAAAAAAAAAATTGATGTTCAAGACAACTGAGCAATCCTACAACTAGAAGTGCTAATGAAGAGTATATAATTAGAGAGAAAATATGATCAAAGCCATCTTAAAATTGAGAGACAAGTCAAAGATTGATATCCCTAAGGTTATTTGGATGCGTTCAAGTTGGACTTCTGCTATGTACTTTGATTGGTTGATTATTAATTGCTCATCTCTACAAAATGTATTTGTATGTGAAGGGAGCACAAAACACATCTTCTATCTAAGTTGATTTCTGAGGAATGTACACTTGATCCATAGATTCCTCAATGAACTTTGTGAAAGGACACCTAATACACCTTAATGTAAACTTGATAAACAACTTTGGGATCACATCTTTTAGGTATTTTGGAGATTTTTTATACATCCTATGACGACCAACTGCTTGGCTAACTTTTGATTTATACAAGGTCACTTGACCTTTTTGATTTGTTATTAGAGTTTACATGTTTACCCTTCACATGTACAATGTCTCTAAAAGGTGGTAAGAAAGAATATTGGAGGACTAGTTTTCAGAATTCATTAACTCAGGTAATCATCTGCAGTTGATTAGAAAGCATTTTGTGTCAACATATATTGGGTCCTCAATAATAGATGCTTGCTCTCCTTCCTTGGGTCCAAAGGGAAGTACATCTATCTAAATTCCATCACATTGTATTGAGATTATTTGCTTTGTAATTTTAAATTAAGTTTTCTAAAATGCATACATAATAATATATTGAAATTGGACAAATATACAATCGAACACAATGCAGCCCAATTGGCAAGGCAAAATGCAAGCCCAATGTCACCTTAAAAGGGGTGCAATACTAGATTAAAATATACAAGAAACCTCACAAGAAAATGAAAAGCAAAGTTAAAAAGCAAGGATAGAGAAAACACTTGAAAATAGCAAACAGCGATTATTCAATTTAAACAAAATCATGAGTAGAATAACTTCAATTTTTTTATTACATGGATAGAGAAACACACCTGGAATTGGGAAAAAAATGAAGAACTCTAGATTTATTGGCCTTGTTTAACTCTCTTCTGTAGATCCATATGTTCAAACCTTCTCTGACATATAATTACTCTGCCTGGATGTTGCAGAGTGCCCTGCCATAGAAGGGGCGGAATTCGATTCACCATTAATGGTCATTCCTACTTCAATTTGGTGTTGATCACTAGCGTTGGTGGAGCAGGGGATGTCCACGCAGTGTCCATCAAGGGCTCCAGAACAGGGTGGCAGCCAATATCAAGGAATTGGCAGAGCAACAACTACTTGAACGGGCAGAGCTTGTCTTTCCAAGTCACCCCCAGCGATGGAAGGACAGTTACCTCCTACAATGTGGTGCCCAGCAGCTGGCAATTTGGCCAGACTTTTAGCGGTGCTCAGATGCACTAAACAGTAACCAGGCACATCAATTGCCTGTATTTACATAACTTGTTTACCCATAATCAATTTCCTCTGGATCGGGATCCATCACTTGTTTGCCCATCGTCCCCAATTAAACTGTACCCTGCTTCAAATCAATACATAATTTCAACAAATCAGAAAACTGAACCGGATAATCAAATGGATATTCCACAATACGGTTTACATAAAAGTATCCAGCTGAAAAACAATGAATAATGATAATTAATTATTATGTATGAAACCTGAAACTTACTAACTCCAAATCAACTATTTCAAACCAAAAAAGAGAAGCAC
This sequence comes from Sequoiadendron giganteum, assembly GCA_007115665.2. Classification (NCBI taxonomy): domain Eukaryota; kingdom Viridiplantae; phylum Streptophyta; class Pinopsida; order Cupressales; family Cupressaceae; genus Sequoiadendron; species Sequoiadendron giganteum. The sequence goes on along the minus strand of CM021108.1, from coordinate 258,591,742 downwards.
CGCAGTTTCACTCAATTAAGATATCACAAAATGTCTAGTAAACCCCTATTGACGAAGATAATTCTAATAAACCCAAACATTTCATAAAACAGAGGAGAAGAACATCACAAACAATTGAAAAACACTATTTCAAAATCACCCAAAGAAAATTACAGAGCAAAGAAGAAGGAGAAAAAGAAAATTACTGGATTGAGAATACAGAGGATTGCATAATTGATCAATGGCCAAAGAACAAATGCAGATACCTTGTATTTCAAAATCGCCCAAGAAAAAACGCCCAATGATCGATGTTGACTGGCGAAGTTACCGTTGTTCAATTTTTAGTTTCAAAAAATTCGTTACAGCTTTTATTTTCAAAAATCAGTTTTCTCGTTGTATTTTATACGATTCCAATGAAAATTCAAATGATTTTATGAGCCTTAAATATTTAATATATATTATTTAATAGAACTCTAATTTTATAAAATTATGCAATAATAATTTTATGATTAAATAATTTGTGTCAAAAATTAAATTTGAAAATTAAATAAATAAAAAGTTTTTAATTGAAAATATATTGACATATAATTGTAAGTGATTCACATTTTGGAGTCTATTTACACTCACAATAGATATATTAAATATATTTATTTATAAAAAATAGAGAAATGTTTATTTATTTAAGAGTTCTTTTATATTATTTTAAAATTATTTAATAATTATTTTATTTTTTAGGTTTTTATTTACAGTTATTTTTTTTATTATGTCGTGTTGTCATTGTAGAATGCATTGTGACATAATTATATGTTTAGAACACTTCTATGCCATTTTAACTCATTGTGGATAGATACATTGATGAACCTTATCAATGACAAAGTGCAACAAACTTATAGTTCATTTCACAAGAGAAATCACACAACCAATCTATATGTCTTGTACTCAAAAAGTCCACCTATAATTATATATAGTACACCTTTTAGTGATATGCAATATTAATATTAAAGATTAAATATGTATATAACACTATGAACAACTAAAGGATAATTTAACCACCAAAATTAAATGGGCTTGCAATAAAATAGAAAATGCATATAATGGTGAAAAGAAAAGTGACGAAATAAAGCCAACAAAAAAAACTATCTACTAAACATGACATATGCAATGTGAGTATGTGTTTTGAACTTCTTCAAATGAACATGCCCCCTACGCATATGGAAATCTTGAGCATATTATGGTACACCAAGTTAGAGTATGACTTGATGGATAAAAATGATATTAGAGAGGTATTAGTAGGAGGATGTCAGGTGAAAGGTAGCATGGAAAATAAAGGAGAAGATAGAGAGGAAACACCTACACTCCATGGAATGCCATTTTGGTGGGGTTGTAATGTTTTAAGGGGATAGAGAACTATGAAAATAAACAATGATAAGAGGAGAAAAGGGTTGGGTGTTGAAAGTTTTTCATTCTCTTTTTTCCTTCCTTCTCTACAAGTTTCTAGCCATGGAATTTTCTTATTATGTCATTTTTTATTTGTTTCTATGTTTTAGGTGAACATGGAGTGAGACCCAAACTATGTCAAGAAAAGAAAAGCTATGAAAGGTCCAATCAATGAGAGGCGACAAGGAGAAGCTTATAAAAAATAAAGTGATATTTAGATTAAGTTGAACTCACAAATATGAGTAGCAAAGATAACATGTGATACTACTAGGCCATCAAGGAGAAGCTTAGAAAAAAGTAGGTTATTTTTAGATTAAGTAGAAATCATGGATATGAGTATTAGAGATAGTATATGATAACACTAGATCATCTTCATCTAATGGAATCCAATGCACATGAATGCCTCCCAAAACTCTTGCTCAGATATGGGTCTATCATTTCCTTTATGTTTGACAAAAGAGAACCCAAAATATAATGAATCAACATTTAAAAATAAAACCATGCCTATTGTTGCTTGGTGTGTTGCATATGATTCATCAAATATCATATGGATCCCAATACAACCAAGTGTCATTTTCTAGAAAATATTAAATAAATACATTATGCAACTTTTCAATGCCTACTTTAGAAATATCTTCAACATCATTCTTAGCACTAAATTTTAACACCTACTTAATAAATATCTATGTGTTATCTTTTCTATAGTTAAGTACACACCTCCTTCCCAATCAATTTCTTAAATAGTATTTAATTCTAAATTATTCACTCATGTAGCTAATATTAATTAATCTAAGTTGAGAGATTAATTACCTTCCTAAAATAACATTTAGTTCTAAATTTTTCATTCATATAGCTGAAAAATAATTAATGATTTGAGAGGTCAGTAGCTTTCCTATAATAGATTTTAATTTTTAATTATTTGCTCTCATAGCTAAAATAATTAATTTAAGTTAATCTATGTTTATGTGTATGCATATTATTTGATTATCCTAGACTGACTAATACCCATAATATACATCTCCTACTCTAATTATTTTCATCCTCACCTTTGTGTTGACCTTTAATATTGTCTCCCCTCCTTTCAAATAGCATTCAAGGATCATAAGTAGAAGTGGCATAAGTATACAAATTTAAATGGAATTTTAGTGTTCTTGTTCAATTTTCTTTTCTTATTGGCTATATGAAAGAATGAAAAATGACTATTTATTTTGTGATGGGTTTGCCTTTTAAAATTTATAAAATTTACAAAAAATTATATTCAATCTACGGTTGCTACCTTTGAGGCTAGCTAGTTACTCTTTTATTATTGTTGGAAATATGTGCCTCAAACTCGTTCACTTGTACCGCTTTGGTCCAGGGGACTTCATGTGTTCAACCTTTTCCTTGTCGTCGAGACTCTGTCTAGTCGGTGGGAGTCTTGGGGGTGTTCCAGTGATGGCCCGACGGGTTTGGCTTGACGGTATTTCTTATCGACTGGCAATCGCTATCATCGGGAGTCTTTGTGTTGTTCCACCGATGGGCCGATGCGGCGAGGTGATCTCATATCAACGGGTGACATTTCATGTCCCACCGATATGCCGATATGCGTTGAGCGATTGAAGTTGGACCAAGCGGCGAAGAGCTTGATCAACGGTTGTGGAGGCTTTGATCTGACGGTGTCTGTCTCATTTTGCGCCATCCTGATGCATGTACCACTGAGAACTTTTTGGCCAAGCGGAATTGCTTGGGAGTTCGACACATGCCGGTTTGTCAAAGAGGTGAGCACAACGAAGAGATGGTGGGCCCTGAGCTGCTTTATGCGAAGGGTTGTCTGATGTTGGACACTTAGCTGCACCTCGGGAGTTCCCTGGGGGATATAGCAGATGTCGCTAGAGATTCCCTGAAGGAGCTCCAGTGGCTTCCATGTAAGACAAGCGGAGTGTCAAACAGTGGACATGTGGCAGAATCAGAAGCTCGTTTCGAGTAGGTTCAAGGGAATCTCAAAGATTCCCTCCTAGATGCCTCGAAACCTCCATCGATGGTGGACACATGACGTGTGGGACCCAATAGGGCTAGCGATTGGTGATTTGGCGATAACGGATTTTGATAGCCCCAAAATGTGATGGAATGGCTAGCAATAGCGAAGGCGGTTGCCTCTGACAAAGATAGCTTGGCTGGCGGTTCCGCGAGGGTTTGCTGGTTGTTAGCGGTTGTTTGGTGAACCACCATACCGTAAGGGCTTTTCTCTTGGATAGCAATAGAGATGTTGATCGCCGAACCTCAGAGGTTTGACTGATGATTAGCGATAGGCTCAGGTTGACTGATCTACAAGCGGCGAACGAATGGCAATGTGACACGTGGCAAAAATTCATTGGTTGATTTTGCATTGTTGTTGCAAATCAACGGCTAGTGGCTAAAAGCTTATGCACGTGTCTCGAGGGTTTGATCTAAGTGCAGAATTGATTGCAGGGCGGCTCGATGTCAACTGCAAAGGTGGTGCATGCAACCCGAGATGGTGAAGCTTGTTGGTGGGGTATTATGAGACCTTGATGGTCGTTTGGTGGGAATGCAATCTTGACCAAAATCTGAGAGGTCGGCCTAAGGCCGATGGAAAGCCGACGGATGCTGAGTCAAAAAGCGAGGCCGGATGCTGATCGATAGTAAGCCAAAGCTGAGAAGTTGAAGCTCAAAGCAGAGCAAGCCAATAGAGATTTGATCGAAAGATTGAATGATCAACAGATACATGATCGGTGAGCTTGGTCAGAGATCCGAGAGTGTGTGTCTGAGCAGTATGCACAAAGCATTGTAACCGTGAACACTGAGACACTTGAAACCTAGGCATATGTGAACCTGAGGTGGCCGCTAGGCTGTGCCGACTGAAAGCTTGGTTGTGCAAATGGGTTGAAGACCTGAAGGGAACCTTCACTATATGTCTTGTGAAGACATTGTAATAGTGCAAGGTTGCAGATCTATGTTGTTGCCTGTATTTCTCTAGATGAACAAGATGTAACTCCTGTAATGGCTATGAGCCTGATATTGTATTGTAACTGTTTAGTTGTTGAATAATACAATGGCTCTATCTTTTGGAGTGTGGGGTTTTTTACCCGAAAGGGTTTTCCCCACGTAAATCTGTGTGTTCATTTGTTTTTCTATTCATGGTGTTGAATTTGGTTTTAAGTTTGCATGTGCTTTCCTCATAAGGATCAATTGGGGAGAACTATTGTGCCTGTTTCCACTTCATGGCATAGTTGTTAGTGCTTCTGGAGTGATTTAGAAATGAAAGTCACTAAGGCACTATTGGTTTTAGACTTTAAATCTGAAGCCTTCCCATACGGTAACCCCAACAAGTGGTATTAGAGCTGGTTAAAGGTGGTCAAGGCTTGTTCATGATACCAACAAGTGGTATCAGAGCCTTCTCCTGGTTATCAGAGTTCTGGGTTTTTCTCCTACGAGGATTTCTAACCTTGACAAGCTTGAGGAAATCTGGAGGAATCGATTGTTGCTTGATCTGTCTGATGAGTAAGAGTTCCTGCTCTTTTTTATTCAACATGCAGTATGAAAGACATAGGAGATTTTGGAGTTGATCATATTGTGGCGATGTGGTCTGAGGCTCCTGTTTGGCAACAAATGATCTTGATGCAAGGGGTGTGAGTTTATGCTTATGGTTGTGTTGTAGCAGAGCATGGTTCATATTGGGTGTCTATGTGAGAGGCTTCGTGGCAATATGGAGTTTATCAGGTTGTTGTTCTGCCATGGAGTATTGTGCTCGTGCGGGGTGTTCTGACTTAGCATTGAAGGCGTTTTCTCTATTGCCCTTATTGCATGAAGGATGTGAAGTTGATTTGGGTGGTCTAAAACTTTTGAATAGCCTGGCTCTCTCGCATGCATGTGCATGGTTGTGGTTTTTGGAATTGGTTTGGATAGGCCTGGAGTTCCTGTTTACCTATACCTTGTACTTGCATGTTTCAGATTCATGTCTTTGGTTCTGAAGGGTTTTTTTGTAGATTTTCCTAAAAATTCTATGATGCATATTCATGTGCATTCACTGTTCTGGTTAACTGTGATGGTTGTGTGTAGACTCCTGAGTCATCCAGATGTGCAATGGATATGGATGTGAATGTGTGTTTTGGAAACACAGTGGTTTTGCAATTTTTGCATGATCAAGTAAAACTTGTGGTTTGTGGAGTTGTTGTTAAACTATTTTCTAGACCCTAGCTTTTGGGGTGTGACTAGATGAGATAGTTGCAGTTCGACATGTTTGAGGAGGTGTGATGTCTTCTCTACATGGGAGTGTTGGTATGTGTTTTTCACTCAACATTCTTGCGGTGTTTCTTGTTGGTTTCCTAGACTATAGTGCTTGAGTTGTGGACGTGATTGGTGAATCAAATCTGATTTTGATCTAGTGTTTGAGTCATGTAGTCTACATGGGTTTTCTCTTTGAGATCTCAGTTTTGCAATTTCTAGTGTGATGATAGATTTGCAAGGTTTTTCACTAGTTGCATCTATGAATTGTGTAATGTTGTGGGCTGTCTTTACCTACATGTTTATTGTGAGTCAACTTAGAAGAGGATTGTCAATATCCATGAGGTTGCTTCAGTGGTGGTGTAGATCCGTTAGCTAGCCTTGTCTATGGCCACTTGTGCATTGGTGCAGTTGTTTTGAGATGCGAGGAGGAATGGCGTTTGGGTACCTAGATAGTCGGTTATGGGGACCTATAGCATGTGTATCATGATGTCATGGAAAGCTTGATACACTGGTTAGTGTAATCTTTTGACAGTGATAATGCGATCTGCATGGTTAAGAGACCTTGGTATTGCTCGGCGTTGTTGTCAAATGGACATGTTGTTGGTTGTACCTAGAGGTGTTTTAGATCAGCAGATGGTTGGTCATGGTGCTTGGAAATCTCGGTGCCACATTCAGTGGGAGCTTTAGCAGTGATTGGTGATCTTCTTTAGTGTTGAAGATGTTACTAGGAGGGACTCTTAGATCATGTTGTTGTAGAAGGGTTCTTTCACATCTGCATGGACACTATTTGAAGATGAGAAAAATCCTGGAGCAATGGAGGACTCTTGCGAGTATTTGGTTGAGGTGCTGGTGGTGCTTGACAGGTGATGTTGGTTTAGAGTTTGTTTGCTTTATGTCATGGTCTACTCTTGTTTGTGCATTAGATTTTTGGCATGATGCATTGCTCTTGAGACCTTGGTATGTTCACCTAGAGCATGGTATCTCCTAAGGGGGATGGTAAGATCATGGTGTCATGATAAGTTCCTGTTTCCTAGGTTTGGAGCTTTGACAATGGTCTGGTGTTTCTCTGTGTTTTGAATGCATTGGTCATGTGCTTGAGAACTTCATGTTCGCTGCAGTAATGTAGATAAGAGTTTAGCATGAGATGATCGGTTGTTGGTGCTCATGAATACATGGAGACATAGGTGAGGGTGTTGTTACTGTTTACAGTTGAAAGTTCGAGTAGCCTGCACCTTGGTCGAACACGAGTTCAACAAAGACCGATATGGAGATTGTTCTTGGATAAGTCATGGCTGCTATTATATCCTAGAGGAGCATCTTTTTCCCTTTGGTCTTCTCGATAATGAAGTTCTTTAGAGAGGTATTTTCCCATTATATCTTTCACATGTGTATTTTATGCTTGCTTTCATGATATAGATCTTGATTTGTTGTTTAAGTTTTTGGAGGATCCATAGTGAAAGGTGGATAGCATAGTTTATCTCCTAGTGCTTTTGAGAATTGGTAGGAGATAAGAATATGGGCTGGTTTGACCTTATTTGAGAGGCTTCCCTTTGGGATGTGAAGGAGATCATATTGGACACAGCTAGCATTTAGAAGTATGTGTAGAAGGGCATGTTTGGTTTGCAGGTTTGCATATCATTGGGGATGTTCCTTGGTACTACATGGTTATGATCTTCTATGTGTCATGATTGGTGGACTTGGCATGCTTGGATCACTTGTGATGGTGCCTTGTTTGTTGGGATGATAATGAAGAGACGCGTTGAATGCACTCATTCCAGCTCTTTGCATTCATCTGGACATTGCCCATGCAGTGGGAGCTTCTTGATGTGTTTGGTCTTCTTGACTGGTTGGCACATGGTGCTTGTATTCTACAGTTGATGGGTGGATATGTGATGGCATGAGTTTACTGATGTACATACCTTGGAGGTATGGGTGATTGGATGGATTAGCACGAGCTGTGTGTGTTATTTTCAGTCGTGTGGGTTTTGATCAGTTAGATGGGGGCAACTAGCTTTTTGGTTGTTGTTCTAGTTGGTGTTTTTTTCTTGTTCTAGAGAATGGCTTCACATTTGTGTTCATGATCGGAGAGCTTTGAAGCTATTGCAGTATTGCTTTTGTATGGCTGGTGAACACAATGGAGTGGTGGCAGTCTGATCCCTTTTTTGTCTAAAGGATCTGATGCTTGTGTTCCAGAGACTGGTGTAATTTCGCCTCGGCTTGTTCCTTTTTCCTGTCAAGGATGGTTGGAATTGTTGTCTGTGTTGGTGGATATCTCAAATGTCGTTGTAGGTGTCTTGTTTGGGGTGCAGAAGCATGGTGGAGAGATTATTTTGTTTGGGTTTTGGAGGAAGCCAACAAGTCTTAGTCAAGTGGGAGATTGTTGGAAATATGTACCTCAATCTCGCTAGCTTGTACCGCTTTGGTCCGGGGGACTTCATGTGTTCAACCTTTTCCTTGTCGTTGAGACTCTATCAAGTCGGTGGGACTCCTAGGGGTGTTCCAGCGATGGGCCGGCAATTCTGGCTTGGCAACATTTCTTATCGGTTGTTGATTGCTATCGGCGGGAGTCTTTGTGTTGTTCCACCGATGGGCCGATGCGGCGAGGCGATCTCATATTGGCGAGTGACATTTCATGTCCCACTGATATGTCGATATGCTTTGAGCGATTGAAGTTGGACCAAGTGATGAAGAACCTAATCGACGGTTGTGGAGGCTTTGATCCGACAGTGTCCGTCTCATTTTGCACCATCCCGATGCAAGTACTGCTAAGAACTTTTTGGCCAAGTGAAATTGCTTGGGTGTTCGACGCGTCGCGGTTTGTCAAAGAGGTGAGCGTAGCGAAGAGATGGTGGGCCTCGAGTTGCTTTATGCGAAGGGTTGTCCGATAGTGGAAACTTGTATGCGCCTCAGGAGTTCCCTAGGGAATATAGTAAATGCTCCTAGAGATTCCCCGAAGGAGCTTCAGCGGCTTCCACGTAAGCCAAGCAAAGTGCACAAATAGTGGACACATGGAAGACTCGGAAGCTCATTCTAGGCAGGTTCAAGGGAATCTTGAATATTCCCTCTCGGATGCCCTGAAACCTCCATCAACGGTGAACACGTGGTGTGTGGGACCCGACGGGGCTAGCGGTTAGTGCTTTGGTGATAACGGATTTTGACAACCCCAGAATGTGATGGAATGGCTAGCGATAGTGAAGGCGGTTGCCTCCTAACAATGGTAGCTTGGTTGGTGGTTCCGCAAGGGTTTGCTAGTTTTTGGCAGTTGTTTGGTGAACCGCCATACCGTAAGGGCTTTACTCTTGGTTAGTGGTAGAACTGTTGACAACCAAACCTCAGAGGTTTGGTTGATGGTTAGCGATAGGGCTTAGGTTGACTGATCTGCAAGCGACAGATGAATGGTAGTACAACACGTGGCAAAATATCATTGGTTGATTTTGCATCGTTGTTGCAAATCAACGGTGACCGAAACCTTGTGCGTGTGTCTCGAGATTTTGATCTAAGTGTAGAATTGATTGTAGGGCAGCTCGATGTTAGCTGCAAAGGTAGTGCATGCAACCCGAGATGGTCAAGCTTGTCGGTGGGGTATTATGAGACCCTAATGGTCATTTGGTGGGAATGTGATCTTGACCAAAAGTTGAGAGGTCGGCTTAAGACCGATGGAATGCCGACGGATGCTGACTCGGAAGGCGAGGTCGGATGTTGATCGATAGTAAGCCAAAGCTGAGAAGTTGAAACTGAAAGTAGAGCAAGCCAATAGAGATCAGATCAAAAGATTGAATGATCGACATATCCATGATCAATGAGCTTGGTTAGAGATCAAAGAGTGTGTGTTCGAGCGGTATGCATAGAGTATTGTAACCATGAACACTAAGACACTCGAAACCTGGGCAGATGTGAACCTGAGGTGGCCGCTAGGTTGTGCCGACTGAAAGGTTGGCTGTGAAAATGGGCTGAAGAGCTGAAGGGAACCTTCACTATATGTTTTGTGAAGACATTGTAACAGTGCAAGGTTGCAGATCTATGTTGTTGCCTGTATTTCTCCAGATGGACAATATGTAACTCCTATAATGGCTATGACCTTGATATTGTATTGTAACCGTTTAGTTGTTGAATAATACAATGGCTCTATCTTTTGGAGTGTGGGGTTTTTTACTCGAAAGGGTTTTCCCCACGCAAATCTGTGTGTTCATTTGTTTGTCTATTCATGGTGTTGAATCTGGTACTAAGTTTGCATGTACTTTTCTCAGAAGGATCAATGGGAGAGAACTATTGTGCCTATTTCTGCTTTATGGCATAGTTGTTAGTGCTTCTGGAGTGATTTAGAAATGAAAGTCACTGAGGCACTACTGGCTTTAGACTTCAAATCTGAAACGTTCTCGTATGTTAACCCCAACAATTATTATACTACTTTAGAAAGAAAATATTTGATCTTGAATGTAAATGAATCATTTCCTACCTTAAGAATTCTCACTTGATTGAAATTTTAAATGGTGGTTGAAATTTTAGTCAACTGATCTAGTTGTCTTGATGATTCAACCAAGAAATCCTACCATCATGATTTATTTCATTATTGATAGTAAAAAAAGATCAACAATTCAATACTCCAACTATATTCTACCTACTCTAGCTATATTCTACCTTCTCCAACTAAAAATTCCCTTTTTTTAATTAGTCAATTTCCTTGCTAAAATCTACCTATTTTTAGTAGTCCTATACACTTACTCATTTGGCTATGAAACTTTCCAATTATTAGAGTCTAACTAAAATAAGACTAATTAAGAACTAGGAACTTCTAATTTGCATGAAGTTCAAAAAAATTAAGTTTGGAAACTATCAAAAAAATCAAATCTTCAATTTGAGACCTTAGATGGTTTAGAATGACCCTGAAACAATTTCAAAACTTGCTCTAACTAAACAAGTTCTATTAACATTGTGTTCAACTCCTTGAGATTCCCATCCATATAAAATTTTAGCTCAATTAGACTCTTGATTAAAAATGTAAGGCCTCTGGAAGTCCTTGCATCCCTTAACCCAAATAAATTACATTAAAAAGTTGCTAGCAAGGATTATTTGCAAGTTACTGAGTTAATATTGAATATGGCGTTATATGGAATGCACAATAAAAAATTATGTCATCACCAAATACAACATGATAATCCTTGTACCCTTTAAATCTATATTCATAGTATTAAAGATTACAAAGAGTACCTTAAGGAAAAAATATTCTAAGTTGTGGAATATTTGATTACAAAGTTGTAACAATATAAATAACTTGGTAAATGGTTAGATCCTTCTTATTTATTGGGCCTACTATGACGCTATTAAAATAGTAATAAATTACTTTTTATAAGATGTTGAATTCATATCTATAGTAAGGAGTTATTAGAAGGCCATTGAACTGAATATTCAATGCATATTGATTGAGCTTGGTAAATGAGTTCTATGTGTATCAACTGGTAGATAGATGTAGCGTTGGGAACTTAAAAAACTTAGCTAGGGTTCACAATACTAAATACCATGGTAGGAATGTGCTTACTAAATCAACTTACATATAACTATTGGAAGTTAATGGTTAATTTCTATGAAAAGCTTATGTACTAGGTAACCCTTAACCCTCATATGAGCAACTTGGGTTTTTTGTCCTTAGTTAACATATTATTATGATGGCTAATGAAGTGAAGTGAATTTAGATCATTGTTCCTATTATATTTGGTTGAAGTTTTGTGATGTCTTGAAAATATGATTATCTCATGTTATAGTATGTTATAGTAATGTCTCTTTCTCTTCTACATTATATTTAATATAAAGGTGTTCTCATTAATTGTAGGAGAGTACATCAGAATTTGATGATTGTGGCTATTTGTTCAATATGATTAGAAAATATCTTTTAAGGTTGATAATAATAGTCAATTATTATTGTTATATGTTACCATGAGATTATCTCATACAAATTAAATAAAAATCACATGTCATAATTATGTTATAACTTAGTGAGGATTGAGTAGGTAAAATATTAGTTAAATAGAAGTGTCTAAGGTATTAAAAGGTTATACATACAACTATGGTAAGATTAACTCATCAGGCTCACACATCTTGAATAGAAGATATGAGTTGTAGGTACTTTTATTGGAATATCGGGTTGATCTATATTTCATTGTATTTATCCCATGTATATTCAATTACAATAATTTTATTTTCATCGTAATTTTATCTTTAATAATTAAGCCATTTCATGGTTTGGGGTGGTATATTTTTTGTTATAACTATTGGGAGTCCTTCTGATAAATTAGAATTGCTACTTGTTAGTTATCTTCTGGACATAGTATATATAGTCCACTCTCTTTTAAACTAAGTAATTGAGATTTAAACAATAATTATTTGTTAAATTGACTATATTAACTTTACTTGGTGGGGATGCTTTATGTGAATCCATTTTAATGAAGGGGATGGAATTTTATGGCTCAAATTATAAAGCCTCTAATTCCGTAAAAGGGATATGTAGGTAGGGTCATCTCAAATGAAGCCTTGAAGAGTACATCTAGGGCTAGGGATATGTCATGATCTAAGGATCTTTCCCTATATAGTACATGATTGGAAGTAGTGGTAGAGAGTTATTGCCATCGCTAGGCTCAGTAAGGTTTGAGGATAAAATTTATAAATTAAAATAAAATTATTAGATATATGAATCATTGGTTCCAAAATTTAAAGTAGACCAATCTCAATAGAAAGGTCAAGAGCTATAATATATTAAATTTTTGGATGGTCATATTATGTAGGTCACATGAAGAAGATAGATTACTAATATATTTTTTTTGCCATGGAAATCTAATCATTATTATGAAAATTAGTAGTAATCAAGGGTGGTTATTATACTAGTATTAGAAAATAGTTCAAATACTAGACATATATAACTTGTTAGACTTTGGAATAAGTTGACAAGGTGGAAGTATAGAGTTGTGTCCCACTTTGGGCTAGCAAAATAGTCTTAAGAAAAAAAAAATCTCAAAGGTTTTCAAGCGAAATAATTTCCCTTAAAATCGTGCAGCACCTATATGACACAAATGATTTTGTCCAAAATTCTATTAGCCAAAAACTTTTAATTCAATTATTTTTTGTATCAATTTATAAACAAGGTTGGCCAAAATCCTTTCTCTAGAAATAGCCAAGTTGATAGTCGATGTGGATTTTCAACAATTTGAGTGGATTTTCAATTCCTCCAACCACAAGCATTTAAATAAAAATCTAAAAATACCTTTTGATAGGGCTTGGAGCTTAAAATCTAACAATATATATTTTTAATATGTTAATTAATTACGCTGAAAGTGTTATACAGTGAAAGCAACAAAGGAATATTTGTAAATTTTTTGAAGCTTCATTGAAAATGACAAGCAGGTGGAAGTATGTGCTGCTTAAGATTAACAAGCACATAAAATAATTTATTTTTTTCTATTTTTCGAAAAAAAATTAAATTAAAACTTCTCAATAAATATTTTTAAATTTAAATACTTTTTGATTAAAATTATAAACTAAGATATGTATGCTTAAATAGTTTCTTATATATATTATTAATTAATATATATAAAAAAATAGTAAAAATTGTTTTATATATATATATATATTATTAGTTTTTAATATATTTTATTAATTAATATTATAATAAACAATGTTAAGCATTGATAACTTTCAGCGTTCTTTATATATATTATTAATTAATATATTTATACTAGTTTTATCATTATTTGTAAGTTATTACAATATATTGTTATAATCAAACATAAGGCTCATTAGAAATTAAAAAGGTATACTATAATTTATTTTAAAATTAAAAAACATGGTGCACTAGAGGAGAGATTCCTCTCCAAAATGGTGTAACATTTTTTTTTATGATAAATAGTTTAGAGATAAAGGGGAGTCTTGTAGAAGCTATTATATTTTAAGTAAACTTGAATTTAAAATTTTACTAAAAAAATATTCATAAAAAAAATCCTCTGTGCACTAGATATTCAAGTTATCTAAGTGACAAAAAAATAAAAATAAAAATAAATTTACTATATAGTAAAAGTGGAATCCCATCAACCCTTTTTTTCAGTATTTAATATTCTTTTCAATTTATAAAAAAACTATTTGCAACTACTTTTTTTAAAATAAAAAATTAGAAATGCAAACTAGACTAAAAGCTCCACATTTCTTTAGTTTCTATCATTTTAAAATTTTAAACATGTACATGTATATCGCTTTCAGAAGGTTCAAGTTGAAAAATTATATTTGTGTTGGTCATTTCATTTATAAAAGTGGGACATAGTTATGAAATTTCACCAACAATATTATACTTACTATCTCACTATGGTTATAATTGACACTCAATAAGAATTATGTAGAAATAATTAAAGTGAAATGGACCCATAACATGTAACTTGATGTTTCAATTTTCAATGTTGTTATATGTTGAAACTTATAGAGATAGATAGAGATATTATCCCTCTTATAATCAATAATTATTAATAGAAAATAATGAACCCAACAAAAAATACTAGGAGTTAAATTTTATCTTGATTTAGACACTTGTAGATTTGATGACAAAAGGACAAACAACTGAGATATAAAAAGGAATCAAATTGGTTCTCCACAAAAATCATTGTATAAGACTTACCTTCTTGGCTAATTCTACACTATGTAATTAAAATAGAAGGAAAAATATACCATTGCTTTCAACCATGTATTGTGTAAATGAGGAAATTTGTGGCCATGTGACCAAAAGATGAATACAATGAATATATTGAACCAAACCCAAAGGCCCACAAGGTCCAAGAGTGGGGATTGAATGACCTAAGGAGCCAAACAAATGTCATGTTTATTTTGACCAAGTGATATAATTTATGAAGGGTAAAACCTATCAATAAGTCAAAGAAATCATATGCAATAGGAAGAGCAAGGATTTAGTGAAAGGGATTGTAAAAAATAATATTACTAATCAAAGGTCAATTTATGTCTACGCTCATTACAAGGTACAAGTGGTGGTGAATGGGACTTAATTGGATACTTGGTTAAGATGATTAGGTCAAACCTTAACAAATGGGACCTTGAAAGGAAACCCATGATTATCAAGTGTGGGACTACATCCTTTATGATAAAATAAGGAGAGTGATTTATTTTGAATCTCTTTTCAAAGAACAACAAAAAGAGAAAATTCAAACAATTTTGCAAAAGGATAAAGGTTTGTTAGAAATGTTGTCATTGATGTCAAAGGTAGACAAGGTTGTCAAAGAGTTTATTGTGGAAATTGTTGGTGTGAGATGTATGGATGAGAATGTCAAGATAAGAATGAAGAGATTGTCACTAAAGGCAAAAATAAATGAAGAGAATGTTGGAAATATTGTCATTGATGTCAAAGGTATAAAGATTATTTAATGGTTGGTGTCAAAGAGTTCATAGAGAAAATATTGATAGACAAAATAGTTGCCATCATTATCATTGATTTTAAATGAGATCAATTTCAAAGGAGAATTAATATCATTTAGATTCAATGAGAGAAATTATAATTTACAAGGGAAGTGATTAAATTTTAATTATATTTAACAAGGAAAAGATTAATACGATTGATCACCAAAGCAATACCAAAGACAAAAATAATATCTTGTGTGGAGAGAAGGGGCAACAATTACATGTTAATAGATAATAACAAATTATTATTGATATAAAAAATAAAGATATGTTAATAAGAAACAAGCAAGAAAAGGAAAATTAATAAAGGACAATGTTCAAAAGAAAACTATGTAAGATAAAAAAAACGTATAAGACAAAATAAGAGTAAGACAAAAAAAGAGGAGAAAAAGAAATGATTATATATTCCTAAAGGGGCACCGATTAAATATGGAAAGAAGAAAGGTTGGTAGTTAACAAAACTACAATCAAAAGCACATAAATATCCCTAATCACCCAAGATATAGTGATCGCCATTTTAATAGAGAAAAAATATAATAGACAGTGATACATTATTACAAGGCAATGACTAAGATTTTAAAACAAAAAAAAATAGTTTTTAAAAAGGGTCAACCCCTTTATGAATAGTCACCTCTTCTTGAATGATTACATCCCTTGGATAATGAGGCATATGAAGAGGTATAAATAGATGATGGTTTGAGTAAAAAAAGAAAGCAATTCAATTTGTAATTTTTGAGTAAAAGAGCATATATAAAGAAAAAGAAAAGGTAGAAAAATGAAGAGCAATTATGATCTATTCTAGAAGAAAGCATGTGTGACATAATGAAAATTTATGAGAATATTTATAAAGAAAATTTGATATGCAAAGTGATCAAGTTTGAGGGAAGATATTGACAAAGTCTGGATCAGATTTATGAAAGAGAAGTGTACATGATTTGGATCATATTTGTGAAAGAAGGATAGTGCGTGAATTGAGATTAGATAGTGCGTGCGAGCCTAATTTGAAAATGAAAGAATTAATTCATAAAGAATCAAAAGTTGTAATCAGATTGTGAGATAAAGAGAACAAGATCAAGCATTCAAGGATTAATAGAGGTTTAAGCCTCTTGTTGGATTGGATCTCAACTTGTGTGGGGGTTGAAGCCTTCAATAGGTTGCATCCTCCAATAGAGGTTGGAGCCTCTTGCTAGGTTGGAGCTTGGTTTGTGTAGAGATTGGAGACTTTAATAGTAGGTTGGATCTTACAAGAAGAAGAAGAAGAATATTAATATATATAAGTATTATTTTTTCTTGGTTTTCTCTCGCAAGAGTTTCCATATAAATCATGTTTTCTCTTTGTGTTCTTAATTGCTAGATCTTGCATATGTGTAGTTATTGTGATTGGTTAAGTTTTCAAAAGTAAAAGATTATTAGATACTAATTCATCCCCCTCTTAGTATCACTGTATGCTCATCAAGGTTAGTCACTAGAATTTAGTTGGCTCTAAGGAGAGACAATAGAAAATTATTGTAGACAAAAATTCTAATTTTTTTATTAATCTAATTACCACAATAAGATTTGAGAATAAACAACTAAATAGTCTAGTTGAAGAGGCCTTTTTGAGGAAATTTTCCTTTGTTGGGATTTTCTGTGTGCATTATTTTGGAGAAGGTAACCAAGTAGCCAAGTACTTGGCCTATATTGGTACCAATTCTAATGGATACATCATAACATGATATAAAAGTGTAGAATTCATCTGATGTAGTGAATTGGAGATTTTCTCTTCTTTGGTGGCATCAAAATCTATTGCAAACATGTGTTTGAGTTATTAGAAGCCTTTTTTCTCAAGAATGAGGAAATATTTGACAATCTCAAATCTATAGAAAAATCTCAAGTACCAAATAGTATGGTGGTTCTAGAAATTTGTAAAGTGAACTTATTTTACAAAGAGGGTTGATCTATTTGATTAAGAATTAGAACAAGAAGTATGTTAATGAATAAAAAATAAGGTGAAATGGGAAGAATCTTGGTTATAATTTATTGGTAAGGACAACCATGCATCCCCTTGCTAATGAATTAAGCTATGGGTAGATTGAATGTTTTTTATTATAGAAAAATAAGGTTTTGAAGGGGACTCGAAACCCTATACAAAAAAGACCACTACTTTTAAATATAATCTAAACATACTAAGAAGCTTACCATCATCAAAAAACAAGCAAACAACTAGACAAAAAATAGGACAAAACCTGCAAGCAATTATAGAATTTTTAGAATATCAAATACTTCAACATCACTAGCTATGATCTTCTCGTGCATATCCATTACCTTAGCAACCTCCTTCTCAAAAACCCCCAAATTCTTCTTAGTCTTGTTGTGCATATAGGTGCAGGGGCCTTTATCAATTTCTTCCCCTTCAAGTCTTTGGGGAGATCCACCAAACCAACAACTCAACATCTTTCAACAGACCTGAAGAGTCCCCTTTCTATAGACTAGCCTTTTCATTGAGAAATTGGGGACCCTCAACATTATTATGGAGGGTCGACTTACTAGCTTTAACCATAGTTTATAGGTTCTCATAGGCCTTTGACATTTTATCTTCTAGGATCAAGATTCTAAACTCAAAGTCCATCTTCAATTTTAGCATCTCATCAATGGGTATGTGTAGGATCATGATGGGCCAAAAAGAGGCGATATCAAAAAATAGCATTTTGCATTCACCCAAAAAATGCAAAAATCCCAAGTTGACTTTTTTTGGGTTGGGTGTCAGTACATTGCTCCATAGCAATGCCCAAACCAAAGCAATACATGTCGGATATCCGATTTGTGTCGGGTAATATATACCCAAAAAGTGGTCACCACAGGTCATTTTAAATGCAACTACAGTGTCTAAAACAACAATAAGGGGGTGTATCCAATATCGGATTTTTCCTAATATCCAATTTATAAGGTAAGTTTTTGATTTCTTTTGTTTTAATCAATTTTTGTATTAGTTTTGTATAATTTTAACTAGTTTTTTTATGGATTTTTTTTTAAAATCTAGGGATTTTTAACAATAATTTCATTTATATTGTGTAATTTCAATTAGATTAATTAGTTTTCAACTTCAATCAGGTATTATGGCTGAGAATCAAAACCCACAAATGCCAAACTCTCCATCACCTACGTGCCCATCAATTGAATAGTTAATTGGTGAAAAATCGGAGCAATTGAGGGGCATTTGTGATGTTTATAAGATAATCCCTCAATTATCCCAGATGACAAATAAATTGAAAGAAATAATTAAAAATATAGAAACCCTCTCCACCCAACATAATTCCATTCCTTCACGGCGAGAAACCATGAGGGAATATTACTCCAATGGATTCTCTTACAAAGAGGTGAAAGATCTTGAAATAACAAAAGCCCAAATAGCCTCTTTATTTGTGAACCCCCACACTGGTCTACCAGTTAATGTTAATAACCAAAAATTTCTATAAAATGGTGCACGAATAACGACATTGTAGATAACTTTTGGGACCATTGTTGGATGGTTTTTGATAAACCACCCAACAACAATATTGATGTACCATTTTACTTTATTAAAAAATTATACATTGATTTTGTGTTAGGGAAACATGTCAATTACTTTGACATTAAACCCTTCCAAGGTGACGATGGAGGTATGCCCCAAGATAGACCAGGAGAAGTTAGAGTAGTTCTGGGCCCATATGTTCCCCCTCCTCCCCTTCCTCAACCACCTCTAGTACATCATCTATATATTATCGAGGATGAAGCCACACAAACTATTATGGCTATTGACTCTTTGGGTGATCTTTTAGTTTCCCATACTACTACAGTAGCTCAACCACATGCTAGTGATGTTGGTGATGGATCAAGTGTTGTTTCATCCTCCTCCTCAGGTCCACATATTTGTGTTCCACATACTTGCACTATGTGCCACCACATATGCTTGGGTCCTCTTGTACAACCTGCTGAGCATCCCTTCGACACTTCCGATTTTGACCTCCATGATGTGGACAATATAGGAGATCAAACATAGGGGATTGGAGCACACCCTACAGATTTATCTCATGCTAGAGAGGGGGATGTTGGAATATTTACATAGGTAAGATTTAAGTTGTAATTTCATAACTTGCATTTTTTTAAAAATGAATATTAATAAGAGATAGTATCAAGTACTAATATTTATATACATGGTCTATTTAATAGTTGATGTCTGAGGAGGAGATTTTATAGGTTACTGATAGCACCCTCAAGGCCATTTCATTTGGCCTCGACATGCACACGATATATATTTTCGCACTCACTCGTTTACATTTTTTATTATATACTTGCTTGTCATTTGAAATGTCATTAATGAAATTATATATTAACTTATATGTTTATCTTATTTTCCTCTTGTAGGAAACAACTAGTGCGAGTGAGGTGCAACGCTGTCTAGACTCTAGAGGCACAATGGTAGATAAGGGAAAGGTAATTGAACTCAAATTCGATTGAATTAAGATTTTTAAGATCTTATAGTGATTATACATACATCGACATTGGTAGTTTCATATACTTGTCATTTTTATGTACAGGTGGTTATGAGCTACACATCCTTGTTGATAAGTTTCACAATGCCTGAAGGAGTAGGTGTTGGAACACCTTAAGGAGTAGGTGTTGAAACACCTCAAGGAGGTATCAAAACACCTTAAGGAGATAAAGAAAAAGAGATGCCTAAAGAGGTATGTGTTTATTTTTTATTTTTTTTGGTAAATATGTTCCTATTACCGATAATTGTATGCTAACTTGTATCAATTTTATGTTTTTGTTCACATATATAGATTGGCATTGCAAAAGAGGGGCATATTCTAGGACTCTTGACCGTTTGAAGAGACATAGACATGAGGTAATCAGGATTTCAATTTTAGAGTTCAATTATAATTCAATGTATATTGATTTTGATGTAAAATATTCGATTTTAAATTATATAATATAAATAATCTCAGTTGTAGTTTGAATTTTTCTTGTGTAGGTACCTTCAAAGCCAAAGAGTGCTTCAAAGAGGCTCCATTTTGATGATCCACCAATAGTTTAGGATGAGATAGACATTTTGGCATGTATATTTTGAATAGATATTGAGATGGCATATGCCACATTTTGTAAAACTTTGTTTGAGTTGGCCTTGATGCCATTTTTGTATATGGACATACACTTGATTATTGGATAATTTGATATATAGAAGTTGAGAATTGAAATAATTTGTTCCTCATGTGCATGTTTAAACTCTTCAAAAAATTAATCTTGAGCAATGGTTAAGTATCAATGTACAATAGCATAAAAAATAATGGTTATATTATATAGTTCACAATAAAATATAATGAATAATGGTTAAATTATATCATATATTGCTTAGTTATATTATGGTTATATTATATAGTTTAAATAAATTTGTAGACAAGAATAATGGTAAATTTTAACATTTTAACTTTAAAGTTTAAATACACAAATGTCATTGTCTCACACTACATATTTCATATTGGATTATCATTACATTGAAATTCAAAAAATATCATAGTTTTATGTTGATACACATGTCAAAGGATATGAGAAGCCTAGTTATGAAAAAAATTGTACACTTTCCATACATGTCTACAAGGGCAGCTGCAAATATAATACGTGTGACAAAATTCATATATCATTTATGCTTTAATGGTTGTCCACTGATGCAGGGGCATCAAGAGTCCCGTAGGCATATGATGAGGTAAAAATAACCTATCTATAAGAATGTAATTTCATAAGTGATGAATAATACATAAGAAGTATCATTATGTTGTTCACATAGTTTCTAAAATACTATTGAAATGAGTTACCTGATTTTTGTCTATTGGTAAACTATTGAACTATGAATGATGACGACTGTTTGTAATGGAAAGACTTGAGAACCTATAGCTTATGTGATTTAAGGATGAAGTGTTAACCCGCGAGCTGGCAACTCGAGGGAAGTTAGCTTAGATAGATAAGTATTTTACTGTTCTATTGTTTTATTTGTTAAAGATAGATAACTATTCAGTAGGGAGTAACTAAGTTTGTTAAGAGTTGAGTCTGAAGTTCCAGAGCACCATTGTTTTTAATTAGTATGAGTTATCTTTCGTAGTTGATAAAATCCTTTACTATTTAAAAGATGTTTTATTGTCTATTCACTTATTTATCTGCTTCCATAGTATATCAGTTGTTTAGTTTGCTTGTTTCTATGCTTTCTAGTTTAGTTGTGTTGCTTTCTAAATTAGTTGTCTTATGCTTTTTAGTTTAGTATTACCGGTTTTTCTTAGAATAAATTGTTTTCCAGTTAAATAATTTAATGACCTTTGATTAAAATTGATTTCAATAGTTTAAGGAAAAACAAAAAATATAAAATGAGTTATCCAAATCATCTTTTTCTACAAAGTGCCTTGGACACTGCCCAGTCGACTAATAGAAATTCAATATTCTAAAGTAGTAGGACCTAACGATAGCCTATCACTTTTTGGCACTATTTTCGGGGACTTAAATAGCCTTTGTGCTTAAGTGTTACTAGGAGACGGTTTGGGTACCAAGTTTTATACCAAAATTTCTCAGTCAGCTTCCTTTTCTGCACGGTCAGGAAAAGAGGCCCTCACAGACGTTTTATACCAAAGACCCCCCCAAAATACACACCAATCATACCTAGGGAATCCCAAGGCTTAGATGACCACACTTCTAAAGAATTATTTGAGCCTACTCCACCCAAGGCTTTCCATTATTTACCTGTCGAGCAACTGGCAGAACAACCGGTTATAGAAGAAATAATTTTTGAGGAACAAACTCCTCTAAACGTCATGGGAGATCGTAGATTTGAACCTTAACCACAATGAACCTCATCCTCCTAGAACATTTAATTATCCTATTACGTTGGATACAAATGATGATACTGTCATGAAGAACATCTCCCCAACCTTCCTTCCAACCTTCCGTGGTTTATCCTCGGAAGACCCAAACCAATTTCTCTTTGAATTTAAAGTCTTGTGTCAAACTTATGATTACAAGAGCGACAACCAAAAGTTGAAGCTCTTCCCATAAACTTTAAAGGATTCAATAATGCGTTGGTTTATGGGATTGGGTTCTAGTAGTATAACATCTTGGGGGGAAATGGAGACCGTTTTCTTGCAAAAATACCAGAGTTACTATAGGGTAAGTGATCGTAAGGAGGAGCAATTTAAATTGAGACAACATGAGGACAAAATTTTAGAGGATTATCTCAATAGGTTCCTCTTCCTCTCTAAAAGATGTGGAGAAGCGGCCATTAGCGTTGAGATTCTCAAAACAATTTTTCTTAAAGGTCTTGATGATGACGCTAGAAGAAATCTTGATCTAATGGGAAAAGGTGACATATCTCAACTAACCATTGAGGAAATACGTGAGTTATGTCAAAAATTCTCCCATACTCGGGGAGAAATCCGCAAAACTAATCTTTTTAAAGGGTCTAATGAGATAGGTAAGCTCCACAAAGAAATAGAAAATCTGAAAACAGACATTCTCGTTTAGTTGAATACCACATTAGATGGTATACAACCTAAAACTCACAACCCTGAGACCTTGTCAATTTATTGTCCAAGGTGTCGAAATAAACACCTACTACGTGAGTGTCCTTTAGATAAAGTCAATGTTTGTCAACTTTGTGAGAAAAACCATCCTACAAATCAGTGTGAGCTTCTGTCTGATATCAAGAACACTAAGAAAAAACCATTCAGGTTGAAGAAGAGATAAATGCCTTAAACCAACATCAAGGAGGTAATTTCTCTTATGGACAGAATTCCAATCCTGCATGGAGACCACAAAATAACTGGGCTCATAATCAATGGACTCCATCTTGGAATCAGTCACCTCCACCACAACCTAACTGGGGAACACCATATTGGGGATCCCCCGAATGGGAAAATCACACATGGGGAAATCAGCAGTGGTCAAATCAACCACAACAACAGTGGTACCAGCAACATGCTACCCCCCAATGGAATCGGGCACATAATCAGTTTTATACTAAACCTAGGAGGAATCAACAATAGAATCTATTACCTCCAGCTGAAAACCCTCCTCAAAATGAGCAGGTGAACCAACCTCAGCTTCCAGCACAACCGCTTCCCAATCCTAAGAATAATCGCCATAATACACCAATCTATTCTACCGAACATGAAAATGTTACAGGGCTTAATGCATACACTTTAGAAATGTGCAGTTGCATTCTGGTCGAACTCTTCAACCTCCAACTATTGAAGAAATAGTTGGAGGAACCTGAGCCTAAAAGTCCAATAAAGTAAACGTCGTCTAATCAGGATACCACTCCCAAAGACAAAGATCCTTTTTCAGTGGTAGGGGCTGCTAACTTGTCTCAGGGAGAGGAAGGTCAGTCCTTAAGTCAACATAAGAAGGATCTTGTTCTGAAGGAGAAAATGATGACACCATATCCGGAGCATTTACCATAACTCTGAAAGATACTCCAGAAGTATCCTTGGCTTTAGAAACTATGTTAATTCAAGAGATTAAGCAACTGCAAATTGAAGTTCCTTTATTGCAAGCAATAAAGAAAATTCCTGAGTTAAACCAGTTAATCAAACAACTATGTATCAAAACGCTAGGTAGGAAGCCAAAAAAGATAAATACCATTCATATTGATGGTTATTTAGCTGATTTTATGTCTCGAAAGACTATCGCTCTGAAATACAATGATCTTGGGAGTCCACTTATAACCGTTACAATCAATGAGGTAGAAATACCAAATGCATTAGTGGATCTAGGGGCAGCTATTAACGTGATGACTGTGGATGTAATGGAAAAATTAGGTTTAACTGATTTATGTCCTACAACCACAGTCTTACAAATGGAAAACCAGTCTATAGCCATCCCTAAGGGCGTCATTAAAAACATCCTTGTCAAAGTTGATGGATGGGAATATCCAGTCGACTTCCAGGCAATCCAGTCACTTACGCCTAAAGATAGCTATCCTATAATTCTTGGGAGACCTTGGTTGGCCACGGTTGCTGCTAAGATTGATTGCAAGGAAGGGGGAATGACCATTTTGCATGGTCAAGATAATAAACATTTGTTCTTATATCCCCCTGCTAATCCTATTGAGCATAAAAAGGTCTGGGTTGATGAACCTGAGGAATCCAATGGTTAAGACATTTTAGCCTCCCTAGCCATGGTAATAATTAAACAACACAGGGAAGAACTAGAAGAATAGTTAGTAAGTGATGTAGCACGCCTTTCTATAACCCCGAATGAGGAAGAAATGATGGATACCCAAAGAAATTTTGGGCAACCAATTGATATAAACGGGATGGAGCACAACTATGCTACAATGGGAATGACTTGTACCTTAGCAAATATGATTCCTAGAACAAGTTATTTCTATGAGGATATCACAAGGTTTCACTGACTGGTACCTCATAGTTGTCCTCTTAACACGTTGTTGTGACCTATGTATACTGTCACTTCGGACCATCCTAGAACGAAATTGATAATGCTATTACCAGGAAAAACTTTGAATATCAATAGTTGGCTGACAGAAACACAAGAGGAAAGGTTGTTTAATGTGTTGGTAAAAAGGTCTAAATCTTTTTCTTGGGATTATAAAGACATGAGGGGAATACACCCAAGTGTCTGTACTCATCACATTTATATTGACCCCAGTATAAGGCATGTTTGCCAGCCTTAGAGAAGACTCAATCCTGCAATAAAAGATTTGGTCAAAATTGAGATTGAGAAACTCCTTCGTGCAGGATTTATATATCCAATCTTTGATAGTAAGTGGGTATCACCTATGGTGGTCATACCAAAGAAAAATGGGAAGTGGAGAATCTATGTAGATTATAGAGAACTCAACAAAGCCACTCATCGAGACTATTTTCCCTTACCATTTGTTGATCAGGTCCTTGACAACTTGGCTGGAAGGAAATATTTCTCCTTTCTTGATGGATTTAGTGGTTACAATCAGATACAGGTTGCTCCATAAGACCAAGAAAAAACCATGTTTACCTACCCATGGGGCACATTTGCATACAGAGTGCTTTTTTTTGTACTGTGTAACACTCCAACGACCTTTCAGAGAGCCGTTCTTGCCATATTTTTTGCACTCATTAATGATTGTGTTGAGGTCTACATGGACAATTTTACAGTCTATAGGTCAACATATGATGAAGCTCTTCAGAACCTAGATCGAATTTTGCAAGTTTGTGAGGAAAATAGACTATCCCTTGGCCATGAAAAATGTTTAATAATGGTAGAACAAGGAATAGTCTTGGGTCA
Organism: Sequoiadendron giganteum; assembly: GCA_007115665.2. Taxonomy (NCBI): domain Eukaryota; kingdom Viridiplantae; phylum Streptophyta; class Pinopsida; order Cupressales; family Cupressaceae; genus Sequoiadendron; species Sequoiadendron giganteum. Next base: position 258,566,380 of record CM021108.1, on the reverse strand, counting down.
TCATATTTTCTTTGAAGGAATAAAGGTCGACCCCAAGAAAATTGAAGTCATCCAACAATTGACTATCCTTCAAACTCAGACAGATGTTGAAAGTTTTCTTGGAGATGCTGGTTACTATAGAAGGTTCATAGAAGGCTTCAGTAAAATTGCGGCTCCTATGTTCTTCCTTTTACAGAAAGAAGTAGAATTTGTTTGGACACCTGAGTGTCAGCTATCATCTGAAACCATAAAAGAAAAGCTTGTCTATGCTCCCGTTCTATGAGGACCAAAATGGAGTATTCCCTTCCATATCTATGCAAATGTTTCTAACGATGCTATTGATGCAGTTCTGGGACAAAAAGATGAGAACGGGGGTAAGTATGCCATATATTTCATCAGTAAAAATCTTACTCTTGTAGAAAGAAACTATACAACAACATAAAAGGAATTCTTGTTTGTTGTTCATGCCATAAAAAAAATCCGCCACTACATTATAGGGTATAAGGTTACAGTTTATATAGACCTTTCGACTATAAAATACCTAATGAACAAACCTGTAGTGAATGGTCGGATTATGAGGTGGTTATTACTCCTTCAAGAGTTTAATGCTACAATCATTGATAAGCCAAGGAAATATAACGTAGTAGCAGATTTCCTATCGCAAATAAAACAAGAAAAGGGTGATAGTATGCCTGTACAGGACAAGTTTCAAGATGAAAATATTTTTTCCATTTTTGTAAAGTCACCTTGGTTTGCAGATATTGCTAACTATTTGGTTGCCTCTGAGGTACCCCCGGGGTTCACAACAAAGCAAAGAAAGTGACTTATCAGGGAAAGTGCCCCGTTCAAATGGATTAACGAAATTTTATTTCGTTGTGGGCTTGATATGATCCTAAGAAGATGTGTGAGAGCGGATGAAACCTACAAAATTCTAAGGGCCTATCATGATGATCCTTCGGGAGGGAACTACTTTGCGAAGATAACTTCGCATAAAGTCTTAGGCGTCAGATACTATTGGCCTTCAATGCATAAAGACATTAAGAACTATACTCATCATTGTGATGAATGTAAGAGAGTAGAAAGACCAACTGCTTCTTCGGAAATGTCGTTACTGCCACAGGTAGTGCTTGAACCATTCGAGAAATGGGGTTTATATTTTATTGAACCCATAGATCCTTCCTCTCAAGGGAAAGAGTACATATTGGTTTGCACTGACTACCTAACGAAATGGGCTGAAGTTCAATCCTTACGAATAGCTAGGGAAGAGCAAGTCGCAAACTTCCTCTATAATAAAATCTTTCTTAGATTCAGAGCCCCTTGAACTATCGCAACTGATTAGGGACCCCAGTTAATGTCCAGAGTGCTCTTGGCATTTACCAACCATTTTCAGGTAAGCCATAGGAAGTCATCCCCTTACCACCCTCAAGCGAACGACCAGGTAGAAGTAACTAATAGAGAGCTTGAAAACATTTTAACGAAAATGGTTTCTTCTGGAAGAAAAGATTGGGCCAGGAAACTCCCTGAAGCCGTATGGACATGCAACACAACCTGGAAATCTATGAATGGATTCAGCCCCTATGAGCTCGTTCTTGGGAAGAAAGCTCTTCTTCTCATTGAGTTTGAACTACAAACTCTACAAATAGCTATGGAACTAGGTCTGGATTTAAAATGAGCCCAAGTTGAACGAGTTCTACAACTAAGTGAATTGGATGAGCTTCGCTTAGACATCATCCATCAAACTGAACTAATTCAAAATCAACAAAAAGTGTGTCATGACAAACATATTAAGGAGAGCGAGTTTCATAATGGAGACTGGGCCCTGCTATTCGATTCAAGATACAAAGATCATAGGGGAAAGCTCGGGACTCATTGGTTGGGATCTCATGAGATTGATGAAGTCTTTTTGAATGGAACTATTCGGTTGAAACCAATTGATGGTGACACACGCACCCTCTTAGTTAATGGTCATCGCTTACGTGTCTACCATAAGCCGATCAATAGGGAATACTTTTCAAAGATGGTGGAAACGCAGGGCGAGGTCCAATGTGTTGACTCTGCCAAGGCAGAGTCTATCTAGTAACAATGATGTATTATTATGTTCAAAAAATAAAAATAAAAATAAAAATAAAAAAAATATTATAAATTCAAAAATGTGCAATAAAAGGACATGTATGCCAAGATATTTTCCTTCATTAAATTTTTCTTCTTTTGGACTTGGCTAATTTTTATTCCATTTTCCAGGACTTCTTCAAAGCAGAAAATAACTTTCGGAGCACCTTCCAAAGATGCTCCAGAACGTTATGATCCTTATGCCAGATGCTCCAGAACTTGATGGTCCTCATGCCCGATGCTCTAGAACTTGTACAAAACTCATCATTTGAAGAGGCGTTTCTGCACTGAGGTACAAAGCTCTCGAAGTTCAAAATTCTTGATCATATCACTCCCCTTCATTTCATTTCTGCTCCAGTTGCATCTTTCAGCGATGCTCCAGAACCTTCATTATGTTGCTGCTCCAGCTGCATCTTCCAGTGATGCTCCAGAACCTTCATTTCATTTCCATCTCAGTTGCATCTCACACTGATGTTTCGGAACTTATCCACCTTCTCTATTGCAAATGCAAATCTCTTGCATTCTCCAGAACTTATGCACTAGTTTCAAGCGAAATGTCAAATTGCGTGCTCTGGAACTTGTTTGTTCGTATTCCGCCACCTTTTTCAAAAATTCAAAAATTTTGCAAATCCTTCCATCAGTATATCTTGTACACCTATCTTTCTATTTTTTTTTTATCATAAATAAAGCCACCAAGCACTGCAGTCCTCATTGATGGCTTCGTCACCCATAAAATTTTGTACCCATATCATAATAAATCCATCGTCACCTCAGCCAATGCTTTCACGTCATCCTGTAAAATATCTAAGGTACAAGTTCTTTGAACGATCACAAAACGCAAGTAAGTATTAATTCTCGCTTTAAGTAGGTAGTTATTTTTGAATAAAGAATAATTAATTGGCATGAACTTCACTCCCAATTTAGCAACTTGTTCCACTCGGCAGTCAACTACTTGTACGGCAAAGCCTTTTGCATGCCTCCATATAGATTGGAAATCATTGCATAGTAAGCTGCAAACAAGACAAATAAGTGATTTCAAAGGAAAATTTTTTAAAAGTGTTGCGAGAAAGCTTTGTGTCGTAATTAAAATCTGTTGCAGAGTGGGAAATAAGGAAATGGGGTGTGGTAAAAGAAAGGCAGAGCCCGATTCAGCAAAAAAATTGTTGGGATTGAGTAATATCTCAAGGTTGTTTGAAGAAGCAGGGTGGTTGAATTTTATCAGAAAATTTGAAGGCTACAATGAAAAGTTGGTGGTCTCTTTTGTTGAAAACTACACAAATGGCGAGGTGGTACTTCATGGGAAGCGATTTAAGGTAAGCCCCAAAATCATTTCTCGCTTATTAGGGTTAGAGAATGCAAACATAAAAATAAAAGAAACCTCTCAAATAACATACCAGAAATTATATGAATTATTTGTTAGAGAGGGAGACCCACACCCAATGGTAGTAATAAGTACCAGGGGACAGAATAAAGGGTTCTAAAGGACCTCCATACTAGAACCCTGGGGTATTTTCGTCGCATGGATTATAAAGTATTTTACTTGTGAAGGTCAGCTAACTGTAGTAGTAGGACCTACTTTCTGCATGTTGACCCATTTGCGTCACGGAAAGGAGAATCCTGCTCTTAGGGTTAATATGCCTGAATTTTTGTGTGATTCTCTAAATAATTCCATAGAAAGATATAAAACAAGGATTGGGCCACTGAAACATCATGGTTTAATTCAGTTGATTTGTAAATACCATTTTTGCAAGAAACCTTAGGGAAAATAAGAAAATTTTTTGAAGAAAATTGAGAAGCCTTTAATCACAAGGACAATAGAACCAGGGGAACCATATCACCAAGCTACTCCACCATCCAAATTAATTTCCCCTAAGGGCTCTTCTGCTCTGAAAGATCCTAATTCCACCACCCCTGGTGAGGATGTGTCAAACTTCTTGAGTGATGAATTTAAAACCCCTAATTTACCAGAACAGGTTGAGCTTATTTATTCTGATTTGAGTAAGCCAAGAAGAAAAAGAAAAGGGAACAATATAACACCTGTCACCTTCCAAAATCTTCCTCCATTAAGAAGAAGTAATTGTTTAGAGTTTGAATTCTCTGAAACCCCAATGCATGGTAAGGAAGGAAGTTCAAAGAAGAAAAAGCCTAAGCGTCCACTTGAGCCTATCGAGATTTCAGAGCTTGCTAGTGAAGAGGAGGTACCTCTAGGTAAAGAAGATTCAGGTGAAGGGATTCCTTCCCACTCTGCACATGTGGAGGAGATCTTCACTGATGCAATTCAAGAAAGAGAACCTAAGGGGGATGACGGTGTGCCAGGTAATTTGTCCCCTATTGTTAATAAAATTGTCGAGATAGTTGAAACAAGTAGTGCCACTGCATAATTAGAAAAGTGTAAAATAGAAATGGATGATCTACATAAACAATTGTACAAAGGTAATGAGCTGATAGAGTTGCAGAAAGAAGAATTGGCTGTGCATACAACTATAATAAATAAAAGGGATCAAGAGATACAGGACTTGAAGCTACAATTACAGGAAAAGGACACAATAATCTATAAGTTAAAAGAGCAAATACAAGAATGGAGTGAAAAGCATAAAACTTATAGTGTTGACATTGTAAACAAGAATATAGAGATCGAAATAATAAAGCAAAAATTTGTGCTCATGTTCACAGCCTTTGAAGAGGACAAGAAAACAAGAACTGGAGAATTGAACGCTTCCATTAGCAGGGTCATAGAACTAGAACAAGACTTGAAGGAATGCACTGTAAAACCTCAAATGGAGTCTAAAGAAATTCATACTAAACCAGTTGTAACTTATTGGCTCCAGATTCACATTCCACCTCTGCTAATCAAATGGATGGAAAGGTGTTACTTCCTCAAGAATGTACAAACTAAAAATTACAGGCTAAAGAAGGAACTAATACTCCTGAAGGAGTTATTTCACAAGGCATACAAAGGAAAGCAGGATGCATGTCAACTAGTTGACTGTTTATTAAATTATAGAAGACCATCTAGAGTATACTCCATGTTTTTAAATGAAAAATGGCTAAGATGGAAGTTGTTTAGGATCTACAATGATCAGCCTTACGAGCCCAATGATAAAGAATTTGTTAAAATATTTGTAGAATCAACCCCTGAAGACCAAGATCTAATTTGTGAATTCTTTCTGCATGATTTATTATTAGAAAATCACACAGATTTCCTTATAAACTTGTTTGTTGGAGAGGTTGAATTAAGAGCCATGTTGTCCACCATGAGGAACCAAATTCATTGGCAGGAGCGTACAAAAGAGTTTGCACGGGCAGAAAGGACAGTGGGTCTTCAAATAAGGTCCCCGAATTCTAGGCTTGGTGGTTTCAAAGATATATTTTTGTCTCTCCTTGTTAATGACAATAGCCTCAGGCTGTGTTATGATAATTTCATGGAGCATGAGCAGAAGTTGATTGGAAAGGCATGGCATGATTGGGAAGAAAGGTTCACCCCACTACTAGCTTACCTAAAGAAAAGAGAGGTTATTTCCCCTGTAAATATCAGGTGGTCATTTAGAAGAGCAAATGCCTTAGTCAAAATCTTGAAAAATATTAGAACTAAGTGGATGGGAATGAAGAACAAACCTCTTTGCTACTCAATCTAACTCTGGACTTCAAAACTTCAATGGATCAGAATGATAGACTTTTCAATGAATGGAGGGAGAGTGTGATATTTCACAGAGGGTTCATTTATGACCCTGAAGCTTTTGATGCAACAGCAAGGGAGGCACATGATCTCAATGCCCTATATGAGGAATTTAATAGGACTCAGGGGTTTAACTATGGAGTAGGAGGACCTACCAGGAATTAGGTGGGGGAGGAAATGATGAGGTAAAAATAACCTCATGATAATAAAATCTAGAAAGCTTACTTTTACTAACTCAATCCTAAGCCTGTCCCAATTTATTAAACTTTAGGAGAAATAATTGCTTATTTTAAGGAAAATTATGCTTTCTTTCTTTCTTTTGATCAATTGAGGAAATTTCCCAATGCAGGTTTAATGGGTTGACTTGAGTGTTTTTGTAGGGAATAATCAGTCATCTAGTAGCTGTACAAAAGTCGAACTAGCACGTGCCTCAAGTGTGGTAAAGGATAGATGATGCGAATCTGTTCCTGAATACCGGGATGATGAACCGAGGATTTCATTTTTTCTCTTTAAAATTTTGCTATCAAAACTTCATGGCTCTTCTCGAGCCTTCTATATGTTTATGAGCCTTAAACACATAAAAGTTAGTTTTAAGTTGTTGAAGACTTTTTCAATGGCTATCCACGCCATCTTGAATTTAGGATTTAGTTATAAGCTATCTATAAGAATATAATTTCACAAGTGATGAATAAGACATAAGAAGTATCATTATGTTGTTCACATAGTTTCTAAAATACTGTTGAAATGAGTTACCTGATTTTTGTCTATTGGTAAACTATTGAACTATGAATGATGACAACTGTTTGTAATGGAAAGACTTGAGAACTTGTAGCTTATGTGATTTAAGGACGAAGTGTTAACCCACGAGCTGGCCACTCGAGGGAAGTTAGCTTAGATAGATAAGTATTTTACTGTTATGTTGTTTTATTTGTTAAAGATAGATAACTATTCAGTAGGGAGTAACTAAGTTTGTTAAGAGTTGAGTCTGAAGTTCCAGAGCACCATTATTTTTAATTAGTATGAGTTATCTTTCATAGTTTATAAAATCCTTTACTATTTAAAAGATGTTTAATTGTCTGTTCACTTATTTCTCTACTTTTGTAGTATATCAGTTGTTTAGTTTGCTTGTTTCTATGCTTTCTAAATTAGTTGTCTTATGCTTTTTAGTTTAGTATTTTCGGTTTTTCTTAGAATAAATTAATTTTCAGTTAAACAATATAATGGCCTTCGATTAAAATTGATTTCAATAGTTTAAGGAAAAATAGAAAATATAAAATGATTTATCCAAATCATCTTCTTCTCCAAACTACCTTGGACACTACCCGGTCGACTAATTGACATTCAATAGTCTAAAGTAGTAGGACCTAACGACAACCTATCAGCATACATGGTGATCATTTTTGGTTTTTGGTTGATTTTGTGTTTCTTGGGTGTAATAAGGTCGTCCATGACTATTTGGAGTTATTTAGAGTCATTTTGAAGTGATTTGGGGCCATTTGTCAAAAAATGTAAAAAGTTGTCAAGTTGCTAAAATGTTGTCAAGCAACTTTTGCAAGAAAGTGCAAAAATGAAGTTTTATTAACAAATTGATTAAAAATGGTTGTAAACAGTTGGGATAGATGATAGGTATATAAGGACACTCTCCCAAATCAAGAAGGGGTTGAAAAATCATATATAAGGACACCATCCCTCAAGTTTCAAGGCTTCTCACAAAATAGAACACATTCACCAAGGTTAGAAGACTCAAAATAAGACACCAAGGTTTCAGAAACTTTGCAAACACTTTGGGAACCCCTATATAGGGTAGAAAAATCATAATCAATCACTATTTGTCTCATAAACAAACTTGGAACTCAAACAATGATGATTCAACAAGCGAAATCCCTTAAGAGTTCAAAGTGCAAAAGGGTAACAATCTTTGACGGGCTGTTACTCAAAAATTGTGATGCCTAAAATTTTTTTTTCTAAGACTACGAGATCTTTTTGGGCCCCTCTACAATAACCTCTCTCAATTTCTGATATCTCGAAGGTGTTTTCCCGTGGTTTCATTCTTTCAGTTGATGGAAAAAGTGTCAAATGCAAGCAGTGTAAAGTTGCAAAGGGGTGCAAATTTTATTCTACAACTCGTGCGACCAAACCGATTGTTCAAAAAAATCCAGATGGGTACATTTAGGTTAGGTATGGTCCCCTTTCGCACCTAAAAATGCCGAAGCAGTATGAGCTACATTCAACTGACGAAATCCCTTAAGAGTCCAAAGTGCAAAAGGCAACAATCTTTGACAGGCTGTTACTCGAAAAACCATGATGCCTACAAAATTTTTGTTTGAGGCTACAATATTGTGTTGGGACCCTCTAAAATAACCTCTCTCGGTTTTTGATATCTCAGAGGTGTTTTCCCGTAGTGTCATGCATTTAGTTGATGGAAAAAGTGTCAGATACACAAGCAATATAAAGTTGCAAATGGGTGTAAATTTAGTTCTGCAACTCGTGTGACCAAATCATTTTTTCCAAACACATCTATATGGATACATTCAGGTTAGGTATGGTCCCATTTTTCCCCCAAACAGGCCGAAGCATTCTGAGCTATTTTTAATCGGTTGAATCTCTTAAGAGTCCAAAGTGCAAAATGGTTGCAAACTTCAGCATGTTGTTACTCAGACACCGTGATGCTTAGAAACTTCTCGTTTGATCCTATGGGATCATGTTGGGCCCCTCTAAAATAACCTCTCTCTTTTTTCACTATCTCGAAGGTCTTTTCCTGTGGTGGTGAATTTTTGCTTGGGGAAAAAGTTGTCAAATGCAAGTAGCTGAAAGTTGCAAAGTGGTGCAACTTTTGCTCTACAACTCATGTCACCAAATCAGATATTTCAATGTGTCTAGATGGGTACGCTTATGCTAGGCATGGTCCTCTTCTCCACCCAAGCACTCGGAATCAATTCAAGCTACATTCAACCAGTTGAATCCCTTAAGAGTCCAAAGTGAAAAATGGCTGCAAATTTCAACATGTTGTTACTCAGACATTGTGACACTTAGAAACTTCTTGTCTAAGCCTATGGGATCATGTTCGGCCCCTCTACAATAAAATCTCTCAGTTTTCTCTATCTCGAATTCCTTTTCCCGTAGTGGCATTTCGCTTGGGGAAAAAGTTTTCAAATGCAAGTAGTTGAAAGTTGCAAAGTGGTGCAACTTTTGTTTTGCAACTTGTGTGACCAAATCGACTGATCTGATGCATCTAGATGGGTATGTTTACACTAGGAATGATCCTCTTTTGCACCTAAACACGTGGAATCACTCTAAGCTACATTCAATTGTTCGAATCCCTTAAGAGTCCAAAGTGCAAAATGGTTGCAAACTTCATCATGATGTTACTTGGACACCATGATGCTTAGAAGCTTATCATTTGAGCCTATGGGATTGTTTTGAGCCCCTCTACAATAAATTCTCTTGGTGCTCACTACCTCAGCTCAAGAATTTTCCTTTGGTGGAAAATTTTTTCTTGGGGAAAAATTTGTCAAATGCAAGTAGCTGAAAGTTGCAAAGTGGTGCAACTTTCACTGTACAACTCATGTGACCAAACCGACTATTCTGATGCATCCAAATGGGTACATTTTCACTATGAATGGTCCTTTTTTGTACCCAAACATGCAGAATCGGTCTGAGCTACATTCAACAAGTTGAATCCCTTAAGATTCCAAAGTGCAAAATGCCTACAAACTTAAACATATTACTCATACACCGTGACACTTAGAAACTTCTCATCTGAGCCTATGGGATCATGTTGGGCCTCTATACAATAAGCTCTCTCAATTTTCTCTATCTCGGAGGCCTTTTCCTATCGTGGTGAATTTTCGCTTGGAAAAAAGTTATTGAATGCAAGTAGTTGAAAATTGTAAAGTGGTGCAACTTTCATTCTGCAACTTGTCTGACCAAACTGAATGTTTTGACACATCCAAGTGGGTACATTTACACTAGGCATGGTCCTCTTTTTCACCCAAACATGTGGAGTTGCTTCGAGCTAGATTCAACCAGTTGAATCCCTTAAGATTCCAAAGTGAAAAATGACTGCAAACTTCAGCATGTGATGTTACTTGGACACCATGATGCTTAGAAACTTATCGTCTGAGCCTATGGGATCAAATTGATCCCCTCTATAATAACCTATCTTGGTTTTTGCTATCTTAGAGGCCTTTTCCTGTGGTGGTGAATTTTTGCTTGGGGAAAAAGTTGTCAAATGTAATTAGTTGAAAGTTGCAAAGTGGTGTAACAGATGAGCCATCTAGCTGGACTACTCCTTTCTCTAAAGGCTCATACTTTAATCCTAACTGATCAGCTACTCGCTTAGGCTTCACAAAACAAGTAGCCCCACTATCCACCATAAAATTATGCACTAAATTTTTCCCAATAATCAATGAAACATAGAACGGAGGAGGTCTCACATCCTTACCTTGGGTTGTATATTTTCATTCGCCACTAGGACTAGCTTCCTTTCCTTGATCATCATTAGTCATTATGACCTTTGGGGAATCAACAACTTGTTTAGGATTTGCATCTTCAGTCAATGCCTTTTTAAGCAAATCAGCCTGTCCAGGAATATTTAAGGAATCCCACATGGTCATATTCACGTTCATCTTCTTCATAATTTCCACAATGTTGTAAGGCACAGCTGAAGGTACCCTCTGGTATACTTTAGCAATAACCAGTTGCACGTTCTTGTGAGGCTGCTCGCTAACTAGTAAGACAGTATTATTTTTCCTTGGTATATTTAGAACAGTTGTGGATGATGTTTCCGCAGTTGCAGGCTCCTTATTTTTATCAATTGATTGCTCCAAATCTAGAGCTCTTTTCTTGGCTCGTGTATTAGCTACAATTTCTAAATCACCGTTCACACCACAAAATTCTTCACCTTGCCAATTTAGAAACGCAATCTCATTAGAATGTAAATCTGGTTGTTGTTCAGGTATGCCAACAGGTAGATCTGGCTGAGAACTGATAGCATTTTGAACCATAAGCGCTTGATTAATCACTCCATTTGAACATAAAGCCTAGCTATGTGCTTGATTACATGGATAACACCATTCATATTTTGTTGTAAAGTTATTTTGAGCTGGAACTATATCCTTGACTGGATTGGCAGCATTAAGAGGAGTTGGGTTATATGGCACAAATGGTCTCTGGTTAACATTTTTCCTCTGATAACCAGCTTGATAGGGTTGCCTATTTTGCTGATACTGATATCCTTGGCTTTGATAAGGCTGATTTACAGTTTGACCTTGTTGTTGCTTCTGTTGTTGGAAAGTCAGCCTTGACCCTTGGTATTGCTTTTTCATGCTGATCAACTCATTTCTCATAGTCTGCAAAATAGTTTCTATTTTCTGCTAACCAAAATTAATCTCTTGCAACTCACTTGATGGCCCTACAGCTGACACTCCCTGAATTATAGTAGTAGGTAATGCTGAAACAACAGGTAAAGGGTCTAAGGGTGGCATTTGCAATGGAATTTTTGACTGTATATCAGGAAAGTAGGGCATAGGTGGCCTAGGTGTTATCTTACATACTTGAATGAGACTATTTTCTGCCCTAATGGCTATACTATGGGCCTGAGGTAAAGAAGTACCCCCCATGGACTGTATCATGAGTGAGATATCACTATTTAAACTTTTCAAATAGTACAAGAAAGCGTAATTAGCAGAAGGCCTTACCATAGCAGGTATCCTGTTCCAGGTCTTCTAAAAACGGATGTTGAAATCCATCATTTTCTCTTGAGGAGCTCTTTTTATAGTTGTTAACTGCTCTACCAAAGATAAGTGATCTGATTTTTCCTCAAAAAATCCGGTAAATTGGTCACCAAGCTCATCCCATGTTGAAATAGAGGCCACTGGCAAGCTTCTGAACCATTCCAACACCTTCTTCTTGAAAGATGCAGCCAATAATCTCACAACTACATTCTCTTGTGTTACGTGATGCACATTGCACAACGCTGCCACATCTCTTATATGTTCAAATGGTGTTATTTTCCCTTCTCTAGTGAATTCTGGCAGTCCCTTTAATGTTGCCAAAGGAATATCATTATGTTGTGCTAGATTAAGGGGACTACCCTAGTCGAATGGAACAAAAGCGAAGGCTCTTGAATGTGTTGATATGCTTGCTGAAGCAGAGCTTGAACTTGTTGCAACATAATTACCACGTGTTGAAAAATTCAACGCCCCAAAAGAAAAAGTGGAAGGCTCTATTCTAACAGTAGGTGATGTAGAACAGCTAACAAGAGGGTCTCTCCTTCTTCTTTCATATGAAAACAATACCCTATCACCAACACTAGGTGGTGTTGACTGAACTCTAGGGGAAGGAACAGTCCTTCTGAGAGATTTCTCTCTTCTTCCTGGAGGAGCTAAATGTAGAAACTCCATAGATTTCGAGCTTCTAGTTTCTATTATTCTCATATAAACAAAAACATTGATCTCTTTCTCCACACAGAGTCGCCAGATATGCTAAAAAAAAACAACCTCTGAAAAGGCTATTAGCTTACTGTCAGCACATCAAAACAACAAGACTTAAAAAAAAAATTGACTGTCCCACCGGGCATGCCAAAACTATTAGATACCAAAATTTGTACTTGATACCAAATTTTGACAAGCTTCAACAATTCTGGTAAAACATGGGATTCACTTCTACGTGGGACACTTGGATTGAAGTGAAACCTCTGGGTTCTAGGCTGGCTCCTATTTGGATAATCACCTTAAAGTACTTAAAAATTGAAATTTTTGAAAGGTAAAAGGATAGGAAAGAAACTTGAACAATAAAATAACTGGGTATTTTGAAATTTCTAAGGTGATACACCAAAATTATAAGGATATCTTGATTTAACAACACATAACAGTGAAGCTAATAAAACTGAGCATACTAAAACATTACTTTGGCAAGTAAGCAACTACATAAAAAAATTTCATAGATAGGTAATAAACTAGTTTAGAGCTTCAAATTAGCAGGAAAAGAGAGAGTTTTCACAATCTGCAACCAAGCTTGAACTAGATAAATTTTCACAATCTATTACCTATTCAGCTGCAAAATATTCATTCAAGACATAGTTCCAATACATAACATGTAGGATTAATAGAAATGTCAGCATGAAACATCAAATTGAAAATAGAAGCATATGAAAATGAACTCCAAAGTAGGTCCCAAAAGCTCTTATATTATCAGAATGACTGCAAGGATCTCCTCAAAATATCATGAGTTACAACTGCAAAAAAAAGCAAAAAAATTTTTCCTATCATGCAGTAGAACTAACTAAAAAATGAGTTTCAAAACTCATAAGTACAACTCTCAACCTCCATGGGTCCGATCCAGAAAAATAGCCTACAGAATAGCACACTCCACTCTCCAAAAGAAGCCAAAAACATGGAAAAAGTCTTCCCAAGTTATTAACCACCCTATAACTCAGCAAAATAACCTCAAAAGCACTCCAACTAAAAATAGAAGCATCCAAACTGCTTGAGAGAAGACAAATCCGAACCCTGAATCCTCTCTAAAAATCCCTAGATACCCTCCCAATGTTTCAAAATTGAGTCAACATGCCTATATCCTCTCCAACATACTTGCAAAAGCATAAATCCAAAGATATATCTCCCTAACTGTATACAAGGCATGTTGCATCATTTTTGCATTTGAAATAGCAAATTGAATTAAGTGCTTATAACAATAACACTTAAGTCAAATTCTTTACAATTTAACTTAATGCAAACATACATAACTCATTCAAAGGTGGAATGTAAAAAGACTAAGTTCTAAGGGACTATGAACTTTGCCATGGTATAATTACATTGCAAATTCTTAAAAAAAATAAAGGTAAAACCTTTATTCTATCGGCACACTTAACTATTAGGGTAAAACCCTAAAAGACAAAAAGAAATGCAAAAAGCACAAGTCATTTCATTTCTGCTGTCGATCTTTTTTGGAGAGACTGAAAACACTGCCGTTGAGAACCCTAGCCGCACCATTGGAGATCTCTGTATTTTGGAGATAGAATTTGTGCCTTTGTTTCTTCTGTTCTTCCTTGTTGGTTGCGCCATTGATGAGTCTCCTATATTGTTTCCATACGAGCTAGGTGAGGCCTCTATACTCCTCTTCAGTAGGGAAAGGTAAGGATTTTATGTTGTTTTCTTTCCCCAGGTGTTAGCTACACCATATTTGTTTATTATTGATGCATTTCACTTAGAAAAAGTGATTATCCATTATTTTTTAGATGTCTAGGTCGCGCCATTCCTTGTTCTGATAATGCTCTTTGAAGAAATCTGCATTGTATATCCTTATATTCTTGATTTTTTTTTATGCTCAGATCCTGATCTTCAATGAAGCAAAACAAAAATACCTTTCATTATTCTTCTGAAAATGGAAAAGAAACTCTATGCTGGCCGCCATTGATGAGTCTTAGGCATTTTTTACTTTTGCTTGTAAAACCTCAAAGTGGGTAAACCAGAAAATGGAAGAAAATTTCATTTAATCAAAAACCCATATGGGTATTTAGAAAGCCATGGCAAATTTGCATTTGTGTAAAGATTCATATCTGGGTATTTAAAATTTCATGAAAGAAACTTCATACTTCAGTATTTTGACATAAACCCAATGTGGGTACCATGGAAAATGATAAAAAACTGAGTAAATATGGCCTTATGTATTCTAGTTATTTCCTTCATTTTTCTAAGAATGAGTAAAAATGGACTCTGTTTTACTTTACTTCCAGCTTATTGCCTTTACCTTGCATTTATATTTCAGTACTCATTTGCTAATCAATTGTAACCTCCTCAATATATCAGTTGTGATTTACTAACACTACTGCTTTACTTCATAGTTGCACCCACGCTTGTTTTTTTGAAATCTTTAAATACTCATGTTGCCTTTATGATCATTCTTGTGCCGCTTCCAAAGACACCATAATTTCATTGAGCTTGTATCATTGCCTATATTAGCATGGCCATATACTCACAAGATATAGTCTTCCATTTGATTGACATTGTTAATACAACATTTAGAATGATAGCTCCTGTATGATCTCATATTCATTGCACTATTGTGTTTATGACTCTTATGAAATCTACTTCCGCACCATGAGCTTGTCACAATATGCTTGTGATTGGAAATACATTAAACTCTTACTATAGTTGTTGATGTGAAATGATATAACATATCTCTGTTCACTCAAGATAAATTTGGTTGCACATTTTAATATGAGTTGGGTTCAACCTTTACGGGAGTCTCATTCTACCCCACTCATTTTGATTCAAGTTATACCTGCACCTATAGCTGCACATGAAACAAACATATTAGAAATAAAATATTTTCTAGATGTATGATCATTTCTTTTCCTCTCTTCACTTGACAGGAGTGACTTATAGCTTGTCTGATGCATGCAGAAGATAGTCTATACATTAGTGGGTGGATATGTATGTAGGATTGGAGACTGTTTATTGTTTAGAGCTCTGCTTTAACCATTGCAATTCTTTCAGGTGCAGGATATGAAGACTAAGAACTGCAGAGGACACAAAACAAGCAACCTGGAGCTGAGGATCACGCAAGACGGGAGACCCAAACAAGTCATCAGGAAATAATTGGCCTCCCTCCCTATATATGCATCTTTTATTTCCTTTCAATCCATTCTTGTATATATTGCATTTTATGCACATGAGACAAGCTATATCTCACGGCTTGTGTGAGATAGATTTTAACTTCGAATCAATAAAGACTTCCTTTCAACAATTTTGTGTAAGTATTGTATAAATGCAACAATCCAAAACTGACAATAAAAGATTCTTGATACTTATGTTTATACACCTGAATGCAATAGAGGGAAGACTAAAAATGAAATGCACCTCATTTTATTTTTTTATTTGTTAAAACTTAACCAATAAGCTCAACTTGATTTGAGTTGTAAGTGAAAAATGGGTAATAGGTATATTGAAGGATAAATTTAGGTGAAAATATATGTGTATGGCTTAAGATTGATTATTGATGGGATAGTATATTCTTAAAATGGATAGTTTATATGTGAAGTAGTTAAGTGAGAATTAATGTAAAGTGGAATTTTCGCATGTCACGGTTGCCTTGATCATTTGCATGCATGCAATAAGTAATGTCTTTAGGTTTTTGGACGTATGTGGATTGAAACAGGAATGATTTATTGTATTTTAATATCTATAGGAAAATTCGCTAAAATAAATAAAGTAGATAATCTTTTTAAAGTGTTGATTGCCTTGATAGCCGAACTATAAATTAGGTTAACTGTTGTCATGGGTATTCGAGAATTATGATGCATGGATAGGTGGATAAATCGTGTGTGGGATTTGGAATTTAAGTTGTTTGAGTTGGTGGATATTGAGATGTGTTTTGGAATATTATTTATGTTATATGGCGTGATTTAATTTAGTTATAATTAAATAATTGAAGATTGATATGCAAGGAAAAATGACTATCTATTGTTGTATTGGACTTCTTGATTGTTATATAATGTTGAATTTTAAGTATATTAGGTGATTAGTCATTGGTTATCTTATAAGGAGAATATTGAGGTTTCCCTTGGATACTCTATCGACTAACTTACTGTTGGTAATTGAGGTATGGTTTAGTATTGAATCATATATGTTAGCTTACCCGAGTTTAAAGATCTCATTATGCTATTGCTACTTTTATTCTTCACTTGTCGTTTTGTGATTATGAAACTTATATAGTCATTTTGTGGTCCATGATGTGTGCCTTGCTTTTGCGACTAATTCTAATTGAGGAGATTTCATGCAATAACTTTCTTGTAGTCATATTTCACATTGGTTAGGAACCCAAAGTGTTTGAATTATTGTCAGTAGGAGTTTGTGGATTTTTGGTATTTTAGGCTTCCAAAGGCAATGGAGAGGCTTGATTTATGATGGCATTCCTTGGTGGGACCTTTTTAATTCATTGATCTTATTTTTTGATTTTGAGTTCTTGTGGGTGTTACCTTGTACCATGGTGTTGACTTTGATGTGGCTTGGAGCGAGATGGTTCATGCCTCACACGTGCATTCATTTTGTGGCTTTTATGTTTGGTACACCCCTTGTTGTGAGTCTTGTTTCAGAACTATTGGGGAGGGTGGCTCTTTATGGGGGCCGGTGCACAAAGGGGCAGTCAGGATAACCTATGAAAGAGTTGGTTAAACAAGTGAAAACCTAATAAATTAAACTAGTGGGTTTGGGTAGTAACACATTAATTAAGATAGTAAGATACCTCATCCATGCCATTAGTGCTTTCATAGACTAAGGGTGGGCTGAGAAGGCCGTGGTTGGAAAGATCGCTACCTCGTCCTCATGAGAGGCTAGTGGTTCCGCACGTGTCACTCTATGGGGCCAATGCCTAATGAGAGGCAGTCAGGATAACCATAGATGGGGCTAGCACTTGTTGTGAGGCAGTCAAGATAACCCATGATATGACCATGCAATGACACTCTCCCATAGTATTATTTTTTTTCCTTCGTATGCCTTTGGAAGTAGTCACCTTGTAAGTGGTCGTTGACATTGTTGTATGTCATGTTTTGGTTGACCTTATGATTTGGTCTTGTGATCGTTCTGCTTGTCTTTCTTGTTCATGGGTCCTTTCTTGTCATCTCCTAGCACGGGGGGTGGTCCTTCAGGTCCACGCGGTCGAGTGGAACGTGTTATGCACCCCATTGGGTTCCCAGGTTGTCTTCATGATGCAGAAGCAGATGTAGTCTCCAAAGCTTCACTTGGTTGAAGACTATCCCACATTTTGTACCTTATTCTCCATTATGTATCATTCTTGTACTCCATTTACTCTTCCCATTGATATAAGGGAAGCATTGAATGTAATGTACGGATGAACCCATGATATGTTGTATCTGTGGAAATATGCTCCACTATTGTAATATTGAACCTTGAATTGAATTGTAATAAAATGAGGTATCCTTTACTTCCTATTGTTCATGGTTGGTTGCATGTACCATTATTTTATCTTGTGATTATGTGTATCTGTTGTTATCTTCTTGGCATTATCTTTAATGATGTGGTTGGTATGGCTTTTACGTTTAGCAATGCCACCATGTGTACCCCACAGGATGTAGATAATTCTATAAATGTACAATGGCTTTTCATGTAATGTATATACATATTCATCTTATGAATATTTCTCTTTCAAAAAAAAATTATGCACTGTTTGTTGCCCTTTGGGGTTCACACGGCGAGGTGTTACATCATTGGTATCAGAGCTTAGGTTCATACACTAGGCACTATGAGCCCAATTACGTCAACCTAGTTGCTTGAAATCTTGAGGGTATGTCCTTTTGTGTTAACCTCACTTAGCAATCCAAGTTTTTTTCGTAGGGGTGTCGGTCCAATGGTGCAAGAAATTGGTGGAAAGAATAGGACCCTTGGTGTAGTGCACAATGCACTGATATTCTTCCTACCAAGGATGCATTATGGACCTTTGTGTTGTCTTGTGATGTGTTTTCCCCATGATGTGAATTTGTGTGTGAATGTAAATAATGTGTGTTAAACTTGGGATTTTGTGCTTAGGGAGTGATACATCATGTTTTGTTGATTCTGAAGAGGTGTTATTTGATGATTTTTTTATTTTTATTTTTTTGCTACATATGTGGTGAATTTTTGTGTTGAATAATGAATTAAGTGGAATGCCTTGTGTGTAAATGATGATATTTAACAAAAATGTGCGCTATGTCTGTATGAGTATGTTGCATTCTTACAAAAGTGTAGCATTTCAAGGTGATGAATCAACTTGAATGACTGGTACTAATGTGTTATGTCTCCACCCTAGTTTGCAATTTCCAGGGATTCAACTTTGAAAATGCGGTGATGAAGGTAAAGTAATTAGGATATTTAGAGGTAGATACTTATAATGCTAAGCAGTGATCCGTTTTGACATAGTACATGATATAGATGCATGGTTATGATCATTATGTGATTATTTTTTGATTGTTAAGTAGTTGATTGTTACAAAATAAATTGATTATTAGAGTTGTGCTGGATGATGTAGTTGTTGCTTGTGGTCTGGTGAGAGGGACATTGTAGTATCACTCGCTCATGAGCGCACTACTACACTGTGATTTCCTTTCATGATGTGGTTGTTATTGGATATATGTATACACAACGTTTTCTTTTATGCAAGATTGCAGGTACCCAAACCTCGATTCCACCTACACTACCAGGATAGGGCGAGCCTCATAAATCCCAATGGGTATGAAGTTGAAAATGGATTTGACAATAGAGTTCCCTGTCCTAGTCCATCACCCCCATCCTTATGTTGATGATGTTGTTTGTTTGCACCCTATTTTCCATGTTGGTAACACTTTGTTTTATCAGTTAATCTGAATTGTTTATTTGATGTCATTTTAAATATTTCACATAGTAGTCAGTTTATTGTGTTGACATATTTATGCTTGCATACGTTTGTTTCATCGTGCGATTTCCAGGAGTAAGTCAATGCTAAAGGGGGGATGATGTAGTACCCCTCCACTTTTGGTCCTTCGTGTCATTTGAGTAAGTTGTGCATTTGCGACTTGTGAGATCTTGTTGCCTTTTGTCGTTCAAATATTGTTTGAGAATTTTGTTGCTGGTAATAGCAACATTGATTTAATTAAAGTGCTAAATTAAATTATTAAATGTATTAATTAATTATTAAATTTATCGGCAAGGGATAATGACTTAATAGATTATATTATTTCTTCATTAAAGATGAAATTATAAATTACAATTATAAACAATGAGTATTTTAAATTTAATATGGATTAATAATGCACTTATTATTGAAGTTTATTTATAAATTTAAAATATTTCATGAATATGTAAATAAAAATATAAAATCACAATTATAAATAATGCTATTCTCAAATTTAATAAAATGGATTAATAATGCTTCCCATTTGTTCTCTCCTTGAAGTATGTTAGTTATGGTTTTATTTAAAGGTGTAGGTTTACTTCTAAGGTCAAGGATATAAGCATCGGCCTAAATTGTATTTGATTCATCATTTTAAATTGTGTTTAAGACTGAAAGGATAATGTTCTCTAGATCCTTGTTATTTAGTTTTTACAAGAATTTTGAACATTTTATAGTGTTTATAAGTGTCATTGGATATGGAGAAATTATATAGAGGAGAATAATAAATGAAATTCGTATTTTATTCATACCT
This sequence comes from Sequoiadendron giganteum, assembly GCA_007115665.2. Taxonomy (NCBI): domain Eukaryota; kingdom Viridiplantae; phylum Streptophyta; class Pinopsida; order Cupressales; family Cupressaceae; genus Sequoiadendron; species Sequoiadendron giganteum. The sequence goes on along the minus strand of CM021108.1, from coordinate 258,546,437 downwards.
AGGTTCCTCTTATGGAAATTAGTTCAATAGAGGTACAAGTAAGGTGGTTAATCGATAGTCCAATAATATAGATATATTTAATTAGTCTACCATAGATAATTGAGGGAGGAATTTGTTATCTAATATATATATATAGTTGATTTTTTTTATGATTACAATATATATGTGATTCTATATAGTGATGTAATTACATGAATATAATTATAGAATTATAGTTGTACATATATGTGTGTATAGAAGGGGTTCGTTATCTTCTTCGCTATGGTATATTGAAGGATAAATTTAGGTGAAAAGATATGTGTATGGCTTAAGATTGATTATTGATGGGCTAATATATTCTTAAAATGGATAGTTTGTATGTGAAGTAGTTAAGTGAGAATTAATGTAAAGTGGAATTTTCGCATGTCATGGTTGCTTTGATCATTTGCATGCATGCAATAAGTAATGTCTTTAGGTTTTTGGACGTATGTGGATTGAAAGAGGAATGATTTATTGTATTTTAATATCTATAAGAAAATTTAGCTAAAATAAATAAAGTAGATAATCTTTTTAAAGTGTTGATTGCCTTGATAGCTGAACTATAAATTAGGTTAATTGTTGTCATGGGTATTTGAGAATTATGATGCGTGGATAGGTGGATAAATCGTGTGTGGGATTTGGAATTTAAGTTGTTTGAGTTGGTGGATATTGAGATGTGTTCTGGAATATTATTTACATTATATGGCATGATTGAATTTAGTTATAATTAAATAATTGAAGATTGATATGCAAGGAAATATGACTATCTATTGTTGCATTGGACTTCTTGATTGTAATATAATGTTGAATTGTAAGCATATTAGGTAATTAGTCATTGGGTATCTTATAAGGAGAATATTGAGGTTTCCCTTGGATACTCCATCGACTAACTTACTGTTGTTAATTGAGGTATGGTTTTGTATTGAATCATATATGTTAGCTTACCCGAGTTTAAATATCTCATTACGCTATTGCTACTTTTATTCTTCACTTGTCATTTTGTGATTATGAAACTTATATAGTCATTTTGTGGTCCATGATGTGTGCCTTTCTTTTGCGATTAATTCTAATTGAGGAGATTTCATACAATAACTTTCTTGTAGTCATATTTCGTGATGGTTGGGAACCCAAAGTGTTTGAATTACTGTCAGTAGGAGTTTGTGTATTTTTGGTATTTTAAGGTTCCAAAGGCAATGGAGAAACTTGAATTATATTGATTTTCCATGGTTGGGCATTTGTAATTCATTGTTCTTATTTCTGATTTTGAGTTCTTGTGGGTGTTACCTTGTACCATGGTGTTGACTTTGATGTGGCTTTGAGCGAGATGGTTCATGCCTCGCACATGCGTTCGTTTGGTGGCTTTATGTTTGGTACACCCTTAGTGGATGTGAGTCTTATTTCAAAAACTTTTAGGGAGGGTGGCTCTTCATGGGGGCTGGTGCACAAAGGGGTTGTTAGGGTAACCCATGGAAGAGTTTCCTAAACAAGTGATAATGTAATTAATGAACTAGTGGGTTTGGGTAGTTAACATTTAATCAAGATTAATTATGTGCCTCACCCATATAGTTAGTGCTTTCTCAGGCTAAGGATGGAGTGAGAAGACCTGGATGGTAAGATCACTTCCTTGTCCTCACGAAAGGTAAGAGATCATGCATGAGTCACCTTATGGAGCGGCACCTTGAGATAGGCAGTCAAGATAACCATAGATGGAGGTGGCACCTTGTGATAGGTTGTCTGGATAATCCATGAAAGTCCATGCGATGACACTCTCCCACAATACCCGTTTACTTTCCTTTGCTTGGTGGCCTCTAGAAGTGTTGATGTACTTGTTTGATGTTGCTTTATGTTAGTATTGATGTTAGCCTTGTCTACTTGACCTTGTTTGGATGTGGATCCTTTCTTGTCATCTCCTAGCACGGGGGGTGGACCTTCAGGTTCACGTGGTCGGGTGGAACGTGCTATGCACCCCATTGGGTTCCCAAGTTGTGTTCATGATGTAGAAGCGGATGCAGTCTCTAGAGCTTCACTTGGTTGAAGACTATCCCACATTTTGTATCTAATTCTCCATTATGTATCATTATTGTACTCCATTTACTCTTCCTGTTGATATAAGGGAAGCATCATGTAATGTACAGTTGAATCCATGATATGTTGTATCTGTGGAAATATGCTCCACAATTATAATATTAAACTATGAATTGAATTGTAATAATATGAGGTATCCTTACTTCCTTTTGTTCATGGTTGGCTACATGTACCATTATTTTATCTTGTGATTGTGTGTATCTGTTATTATCTTCTTGGCATTATCTTAAGCGATGTTGTTGGTATGGGTTTTAGATTTAGTAATGCCACCATGTGTACCCTAGAGGATGTAGATGATTATGTAAATGTACAATGGCTTTTCATGTAATGTACATACATATTCGTCTTATGAATATTTTTTTTTTTTTAAATAAAAAAATTGTGCAGTGTTTGTTGTCCTTTGGGGTTCACACGTCAGGGCGTTACAGCATACAATACAATCAAATCTCTCAAAACATGCAGCTAGTGTCTCCCACCTAATCTCATATATGTCTATACCAAGCTGAGCTATATCATCATATACATAAAATTTTGTCAGTGCCTGATATCCGGCTCCAAGATCATATGTCACTCTCTCTCCTCGAATAGGTAGATGTAGAATCTTGTACACATCCTCTAAAGTAATAGTCACCTCTCCTATAGGCAGATGAAAAGAAGATGTCTTTGAATGCCACCGCTCAACTAGTACCGTCAACATACCCTTGTTTTCTCTAATGACGGGCATAGACACCACATGATAAAAACCAAGTCACCACAACCTACATCTTTCACTGCTAGACATTTGACTCCTCAATTTATAGGTCTGAGGCGATTGGGACTCTTTGGTGTAAATCGGATCTAAATGAGCCTGTCATCAATTTCATAAGCAATCTATCAATATCTTTTACATATACCATAAAAGTAGGACAAATCAAACTTTGGTCAAAAAAAAATCCAGTCAATTGCATTGCTTAAATTAAAATACGTCACTATTTCTGTAATTGTGGTGCACATTAACATATGTGTTGCAGCACATCAATTGCGTCAAACCCCCAATTCAATTGTGGGTCACTGTAATAATTACGTCACTCATGAGCACTTGTGGGTCACCATTTGTGATTGTGCACAATCACAGTCAATTGTGTCATGCAAATGTGGATGTGATTAACCAACTCACGGATGTGTCACGTGTTAACAATTGTGTCACAAAAATACAGACACCTATTCTACCCTAGATGAGTTGGCAACAAATGTGTTCACATGCAAATGCGTACAACGTGAATGCAATTGCAGCTTTTTCCATGTGACGCAACTGACTACTAAAATTAAAAGCTATCTAGAAATGCATGAAAATAGAATTTGACCAAGCGAGTTTGAAGTGACTTACCGGATCTCCTGCGCCCTTTGGCTGCCTGAACATGTGAACTCTATAGGCCATGTGCTTGCGGGAAGGAACTCGCTCCATCTTCAATCAGAGCTCCAAATCTCCAAGGTTCAAAGTGCAAAATGAACTCAATTTTTCCAATTTCCTATTTATACCCCCATCAAAATTAGGGTTTTTTCCCTAGGGTTATAACTAGAGGCACTTTTTGTCATGTTTGAAACAATGTCAGACACTCTAAACTTCATGAAATTCAAAACCGACTTTGCCATCGCTTTTCTAGCTATCAAATTGACTTTTCGGAACAATTTTTTAAAAAATTGAATTTTTTTAAAAATTTGTAAATTTCTTTTGAGGGGGCACACCTTATCTAATTATCACTGGGGCATATTTTGACTGATTTTCTTTGACACGACATGATAAATGGCATTGTATAAAAGAGGGGAAAACTGTAGATGCCAAATGTTGTCCTAGGCCTCTGATCCTTAACTTCTACATAATTCTTACATCTTCATTTCTCATAATTAAATAATGTTAATTATTTAATTATTTTCTAAAGTCGTATGTCCTCTATTAATTAAATAACTTTAATTAATTATTTAATTCATTCATTCTTACCTTTATTATTTCTTGATTAATTAAATAAATATTATTTATTTAATTACGTTGCTAATTAAATTTGTCTTCTATTAAATAATCATTTAAATTAGTTAATTAAGTCCTATTACACTTTCAACTATAATTAAATAATCATTTTGAATTATTTAATTATTCCTTATCCTTTTCTCCATTTAATTAAATAAATCTTTATTTATTTTATTTAATCCTAAAATCTTGAATGTTGAATTAAATTATTATTTAATTCATATAAAGGTTTATCTATGACATATTCCTCTGTGATTAGATAATCTCTTTGTTATCTAATTAGTCATTTATCACTTAAGTCTATATCTAATTTGATCATTCAATTATCTGGTGATTTAATATCTGATTGTCTCTAACAAACAATTTTTTTGTCTTAATCAGTCAGTTATCTAGATTTATTCTTATCTTCTACATGCAAACCATTATTAATTAAATAACATTAATTATTTAATTATTTTATTCTCATCTTCTATCTATTTCAATCTTTATCTTTACATGTAGTCTTTATTCTTCTAATTTCCACTAGTGATTAAATTATTATTTAATTTAAGCCCCACCATTTATGCATTTTTTCTCACACTAATCTAAACCTAACTCTATTGCATTTCATATCTTTTAATCATGATCGTCGATTTATCTTTTAATCTCCTCCTGTCATTCAAAAATTAATTTTCTATAAATTGGCTTTACCTTCATCATTATTACTCCCAAAATCTTATGAGTTTTTGGAAGCAACTTTAGAATCTTCAATTTTTTTCTATTATCATTTGTCATAAGGCCACACTTGCATGCTTAATTAAAAATCTGAGGGAAAGTATCATATTACAACAAAATGGAGAAGGATAATGGAGGTTATTCATGGAATCACATAGATGTTTGGTAAAATAGTTTCATTTATGCATTGTTAATACAGTTTTCCATTGTTCTCTATTATCATCTTAGGATTAGTTTAAGTTTACACTTGTATTGCTAACCCACGAATTTTCCTTGTGCTACACATTCATTATTTGAACATAATTAATATTGTTTCTTACTAAAAATTTATAAAATAAATTGTTTACATATGAACATTCATTGTTTGAATAGAATAAATATTGTGTCCTACTAAACAATTATAAAACAAATTGTTTACATATGAACATTCATTGTTTGAACAAAATAAATATTGTTTCCTACTAAATAGTTATAAAACAAGTTGTTTCAACTACACAGTTAACTTTATACAACAAACAGTGTCATTTATAAAAGATTATTCACTGTTTATATCATTTCAACACTGCTTTAGACTAAACGGTTACATTTAATGACAAAAAAATCCTTTTCCTCCAACAGAACATACACTATTTACAATTTCTTATTGTTGTTCCAAGTTTTTTAGATGCTAAACAACAATTTTACCTTTAATTGTTCATTGTTTTAAAAACAAAATGGGTTGTTACCCAATGAACTGAAAGAAAATGACAATGTTGTTTTGCCAGTAACAATATTATCTACAGTTTCCTTTTTTCCAATTTTTCAAGCAAGCTAACAGATTTCTCTAACAATCATATAGCCATGTTTATACATAAAACAAAATATCTAATATTTAGATTTGAACAACTTTCATCCCTGAGAAGCATTTTGCAGCTTAATAATGTAAATAATCTAAGTTGGTCATGTTTGTCGAGATAAAACTTAGACAAGTATTTAGTCATTAATAAGTCATGGAAGTTTCGAGTTCTAGCAGAACTCATGCCTTCCAAGTTTATACTTACATTCTCATATCATTCTAATTGATCATTTATATTGGTCTGGTGCATTCTTCTAGCAAAAATAACATGCACAGATTCAAGCATAAAGACATGCCAGTTTCACCATAAAAATTCGACATGCAAGAGTCTTGGTATTAAGGAAATCTATCCTTCGATCTCACTAATCAAACCCTACTTGAGTTTATTGGATTTAAGCCAATATTTTGCCACCTTTCCTCTTGGAAGAGGTGACATTATATTACAAACATTACAATTTAAGCCTTAGTTTAACTAGCCATATATTGGCCCAATCAATATAATGAAGGTAACACATAAAAACAACAAAACACAGGGTGATTACCCCTATTCAAGGGATCGATGGTCAATCATCCATATTATAAAGACATCATAAAAATGCAAAGATTTAGATTTAAAGATTTCGAATAGCCATCACATGGTTGGCACGAAGGTGTGAACTAAAGAACAAGCATACTTAAGAGATCCTAAGGCTCGATCTAGCTATGGAAGCTATCCACAAGGCTTCAAAATAGAACTCATATAACATTGGCCATGGGTTTGGTAACCCAAGACTATGGTCAATACCACACAACTCGGATCAAGGCCGTGATATTTCAACAAAAATTCAAATTACAGTAAAATAATGAATCTAGTTTTGCTGCTTCTGGATTCGATTGTGTTCCAATTTTTTCATCAACGTTTTGAATCATACTCAGTGATCCATCATCAGGATAGAGAGTTGAAGAGGATGAGAAACTAATGATGATGGATCACTGAGTGTGATCCAAAATGTTGATGAAAAAATTGGAACACAATCGAATCTAGAAGCAACAAAACTAATTTCATATGGATCGTGGAAATCTAATCTCTTTGAAATAATAAATCAATAGAATGGAAAGCTTTCATTCAAACAATAATAGAAATGATAAAGGAAAATTGAGTTTTCTTTCTATGAAATTGATTTACCTGATAAATTGATCCTTTCTGAGAGTTTTCCTATTGATTTTTCCCTCTCCCACGAGCTCTTTCTCTAATTTTTCCTTCCCCAAACAAACTTCTTTGTTGTGCTTTTCGCCCACACTGCCTGTGTATTCAAAATGGAAACAACATATTCTTTTTGCATGTCTCTAACGGAGGCATTATTGCCTTACAACCGACCACTACATGTTTAAATATTACTATTAATTATGCGGTAGACCATGTCCTCCAATATCTTATTTAATTTTTAATAGTATGATATTAGAGCATTATCGGTTATCGAATTGAATTAGATTTGAATATGCATTTGTATATATGTATATGTATGTATATATATGTAATATATATATATACATATATATAATATATATATACATATATATGTTTCTATGTGTATTTCAATGGTTTCATTCACATTTACTATGTATTCGATTAATGTGTATATTCATACATTTATATATATACATTCATGTATAATTTGTTTGTTTGGAATGGCTTATAAGTTCCATACACTATTATTTAAAACAACAAACTTGAATTTTCTTCTCGAGCATCTATATATATATATGTGTGTGTGTGTATATTTATACTAACAAAGGAATTTTCTTTACGACACTCACTTTTGTTTCTTCCAAACACAAAGTTTAAGTAGACAAATTTTAAATCTACAAGTCATTCATTTTCAAACATTGAAAAATCCAAGCTAAGAAATTACATTCTTCTATATATGCAAAAATAGTTCAAATGCTAGTCATCATATCATTGTGGTGTGTGCACCTAGATTCCAACTAGCTTACCATTCGATCTAGCTAAACAATCCTTCTTCAACCATGTTCTCGTCCTTCAACCTGTCACCCTGCAACTGCACACACTTGCACTTGCAAATTGATCAGTAATGTTCAATTCTTGGTAACATACAAAATAAATTTTCAAAATTTCACAAAGTCAACATCAGTCAGCTTATTTTATTCAATTTTTGAATATTCCAGGATCTCCATTTAATATTTAATTGAATTTCTTCAACAATTCAATTTACCATATTATGATAAGTCACTGGTCTACGTTATAACTAGATATTCTCGATTCTCCTATGACGTAAGTATCCGACATGGTCACCAGACGGAGCCTAATGTTGTACCCAAAAAAAAAAATTGCTTCATTAAGGCATTTTGATTAAAATGGTCTAAATCCTATAAAATTGTCGTCAAAAGTTAGTGTTAGGTCAAACGAAGCATGGGATTTTTGTGGGTTTTATGTCTAGAAGATATTGGAAAATTTTGAAAATTAGGGTTTTTAGACCCCTATTTTTTAGGAAAAACCCGAAAAAAATAGGATTTTGTTAGAATTGATTGAAAATTATTTTGATTGGCTTATTTCACATCATGATCATATTGGCGAAGTGAGAATCAAGAAAAATTCAGTTTAAGTCTGGTGGGTTGTTTTCACTTTTTCTAGAGAAAAGTTAGGACCTCTGAGGTCATCAATGGCAGTTGGCTAGTATAAGGTGTCAAAATCTAAGCCTGAAACTCACCGCAGAAGATTCTACATGTGAAAGATGCTGAAAAAGATGCTTCGCAATGGAGGGGATTTTCGAATGAAGAAAAATTGTAAAAAATATTGTCTGGAAACACTACACCTTGCTACGAGGGAGGTACTTGTGCAATCAACATGCAAGTCAACTTTGAAATGTACATAGATGTAAAAATGGTAGAATGTAGTCATGCACTCATATCAATAGTAGTGATGCTTCCACGCAGCCAACTCGGCAAGCGACAGGTGTTTGCAAGGCACGAAATGGTGAAAATCATCTGAAATTCATCAACTTTGGGGCTAATTGTGCCCCTACAGGCCAAGGGTGCCCTTGAATTTTAGGGCCTTAATCCAGTTGAAAATGGTTGCAAAGACAGTCATCCTCTCTAAAATTTTGCTAGCTTTCCAAAAAGTCATCAAGTGAATCCATCAAATTTGTGAAACACTAGCAAACGACGACAGACGTGAAAGATGTGTGAAGCAACAAATGTCAAAGATGGCAATCAATTTCAGAATTTGCGCCCCTATAGCCCAGGGGCACCCAAAAATAAAGCCTATCATATGTCAATTTTTGTAGAAACCATCTTCGACTACTCTCTTCAAATCTAGCCTAGCTCCATGATGAATCCATTTGCTAGTCTATCGGATGTATTGACCGATTGTATTTGTTGATCCGGTGAGCACATAAAACAGAGGGTAAAATGAAAGTCAAAATGACAGATGTAACTTTGCAGGCTAGGGGTTTTGATGTTTTAGCGTCGGGCCTCTTACTTCTAGTGGCAGCAATAAATAAAAAGGAATAAATTAAATAATAGCCTTTGGATATTTAATTTATTAGAGATCGAATCTAGTGAAGAGGTGATTCACTTTATTAAGAAAATAATATTTATTTCCTAGCTAACTTGGTAAGTTATTATAATTTTTAAATGAGGTCGACCTCATGAAGTGTCACATTGTTTTGTATAAATACAAGGTGATATTCATTCAATTGATCATCAAGTTCATTCATCATAATTTGCATTCCTAGAATAAGTTCATGCTTGAGCAAAAGATCATCATTTTGTAGCAACGCATCATCTTGTAGCAGTAGCGCATCATTTGCTACATCATCTTGTAGTAGCAATGCATCATCTTGCAGCAACAGGTCGTCATTCTGTTGTAGCAGACCGATTTCAAGGAGAAAAATATTCATTGTATCTTTGCATCAAGGAGAGGTGCAATTATTCATTGTACCTGAGTTGTAAGCAAATCTTTTCTGCTCTTATTTATCAAAATATATGAGATATAATGGTTCGGTTTTTCTCCCTCATGTTGGAGGGTTTTCCCAGGGTATCTGGTTGTGTCCATTGTCTCATGTGTTGCATATTTAGAGTGCTTTATGTCTTGTTATATCTGATCATATTAAAAACTAACATGGTATCAGAGCCAAGTTATAAGAAGATCTAGAGCAGATTTATACAAGCAACACTATCCTCCTTTATTTTTCTCATCTTGAAGGCATCCATCCTATTGTCAAAATGGTGAACTAGGACAGATCTTGAAGAAAAAATATTGCAGATCTGAGGTTACAAATTATCAGACCTGAGGGCGGATCTTGAAGGTGAACTAAGGAAGACCTTTGAAGGTGAAGTTGGCATAGTGCAAATGCTTCATTATCATCATCTAAGTCTTAGTTTGAAGAGACACAATTTTAGGCTATAGATTCTGAGTTTACTTCGACTTCCCTTGTTCGTGTATTCAATGTAAGTGAGGTTCTTGCGAAGGAGTTACTCATCAAAATTTAGAGCTCCTGCATCGGGCATGTCATTTGATACAAATTCATGCAATTTGGAGGATTCAAAACTCTATGTAAAGAGAAATTGAGAATCTTCATTCAAATAGTTTTTCGAAGATATTCGTGAGATATTCCAAAGTTGATTACCATGAATCTCAGCTCTTCATAAAGAGATAAGTATTCTTTGTTTTGTTTGAATTCACCATTCTAGGCTGAAATTCAATTTGCTAAGTTGTGCAAATCTGACCTTGGTTATTTGAATCATGTGTATTTAGTTAAAATCATAGGTTCTCTTGAATAGTGATCATTGGGACAAGATCCTTTGGAGATATCACTATTCATTGCGAATTATGGAGATCTTTTGAGTGTGACTCTAAGATGAAAATAGAACTGCAACTTCATTATGATAGGATGATCACATCGATAACATTCTCCTTTCACATGGGCTATGATGGTGCCTAAGAGACCTAATTCTATGTTGTATATGTTGGTTGCTTAATGTGTCTAAGAAATATGAGTTGAGCAAATTTTCTCTTGTTGTGCTGAGAATATCTCCTTTCGGGAGAAGTAAAAGATGGAATAAAGATATATCAGTATCAATAAAGATAAGTTCTATTACTTATTTATCTTGATCTTTTGATATTTGTTGCATCTTTCACTTATAGTTTATGTTTTATAAACTATTACCAATCCTTTAAAATGAAGGATGAGATCGAGATGCAAAATGGTTGCAACCAAATCAATTAAGAGATAAGTATTTTATAATGTTCATGAATTCTTGTGTAGTTATTAATTCATGCTATAACATTGGTTATATGTGCTTCTAGAATTTATCTTCGAGATAAGTAATCTCTCTCTATAATGCTTCCAGGACAGATCAAGAAGCAATAGGGTGATGAGAGATCGCATAAAAGAGCTTAAGGCATCTTGTGTGGAAGACATGCCAAATGAAGATATTTGAGTCACAACTTGCAGTCATGGGTCTAAATTGGTAGCTAAAGAAATCTCTTGAAAAGAAAGAACCTATTCAGGTTGTCTTTGTGATCAGTCCTTTTTCGAAGAGGAGAAATTAACCTTCAGAGGGAGTTTTGTGACTCACAAAGTAAAATTTGCAAGGCCTGATGCTTGAAGACCTTTTTAGCTATTGAGATCATAATTGCACAAGACAGTCATCTGGATTTAACATTGGTAGCTCCGCAAACCTTTTTAGAGTGATCTGGGATGAGGTCAAAGGGGACAACCCTGAATCTCTACAGAGGTGTACGCTAGAATCCATTTATCTAAGACAAGCATTGTAGGAAATCTTGGATGATGAGGTCAGAAGATTGATGCAAGTACCTGAAGACTCAGAGGGAGCCTACTGAACCTAAAGAAGATGGTTGTGTTTCTGATCAGAAGAGTACCTCTGGATGGTGTTTCAGTTGAGGTCTGCGATGATATCTTGGTGTAGTAGGAAGCAAAATTTTATGGCACTGAGTAAAGCGGAGGTTGAGTACACCACAACTTGTGTGTCAGCTCAAGAAGTAGTGTGGCTTCGAAAGCTCCTTACAGGATTGGTTGGACAATCATTGGAGCTGATAGTCATCCATTATGATTAGCAAAGCTTTGAGAAGCTTTCTATCATTCCAGTGTTTCATGACAGAACTAAGCATGTTGAGATCAAATACCACTATGTAAGAGTTATGGTATTGAGGGAAGCTATATAGTTGAGGTATATCAACACTGATGAGCAGATGATAAACATTCTCACCAAGCCTCTCTCTAGGATAAAGTGTGTGTACTTTCAAGATAAGCTTGGTATGGTGGAGAATATAGCCTTAACTGAGAAGGATTCTCAGTATCAGTGATCCTCTTTAATGATTTCTTCTCTATAAGAGAAGTTCGAGGAGAAATCCCTTGATTCCACCCTCTGGGAGAGCCATGGTGAAAGTCACAGTGAGGTGACAACATCACATTGAGTGATGAGCACTTATGCATACCATATATGGAGGTAGCCATGATGGTTGATATCACGATGAGGTTATATCTGATATCATGATGAGGTGATATGCTTTCACGATGAGGTGATAAGCTCTTTTCTTACATGGATGTAATCATGTTGATTAACATCACTATGCGGTGATATGTATTATATAGGTGGAAGTATTCCTCCCTAGTTGAGAGGGAGTGTTGATGTTTCAACGTCGGGCCTCTTACTTCCAACAACAACAATAAATAAAAAGGAATAAATTAAATAATAGCCTTTGACTATTTAATTTATTAGAGATCGAATCTAGTGAAGAGGTGCTTCACTTTATTAAGAAAATAATATTTATTATTTCTTGTCCGACTTCGTAAATTATTGTAATTTCTAAATGAGGTTGACCTCATGAAGTGCCTCATTTTTTTGTATAAATACAAGGTGATATTCATTCAATTGATCATCAAGTTCATTCATCATAATTCACATTCCTAGAAGAAGTTCACGCTTGAACAATAGATCATCATTCTATAGTAGCGCATCATCTTGTAGCAGCAACGCATCATCTTGTAACAACAACACATCATCTTGTGGTAGTGAATCATCATCTTGTAGCAATAGGTCGTCATTCTGTTGCAACAGACCAATTTCAAGGAGAAACATATTCATTGTATCTTTGCATCAAGGAGAGGTGCAATTATTCATTGTATCAAATAGGCATTGTGCCTGAGTTGTAAGGAGATCCTTTTTCCTCTTATTTATCAATATATAAGAGATATATTGGCTGGGTTTTTCTCCCTCAAGTTGGAGGGTTTTCCCAAGGTATCTAGTTGTGTTCATTATCTCATGTGTTGCATTTTTTTAGTGCCTTTTGTCTTGTTATATCTGATCATATTAAATACTAACAAGGGGCGCCTATCCTTTTGGTCAGCTAGATGGAGTTTTCGACAATTATCGTCTTCACGAGATCTGTGCATAATCCTTTTAGCTATGTAGTGAATTCATCCATCAGCTCTCGGGATTTTTCAAACACCCATGATGGAGGTTCAAAGTGCAAAATGCTGGAAGCAAAAAGAAAGTAGAAATTTGGCTAAGTATGGAAAAATGCACCCTTCTTGAGAAAGGCACCCTTCTACTGGAGGCCTTAGATATAATTTTCTGGCCTGATGACTCCCATGAACATCTCTTCCAAGTTGTTCAATCTCCATAATGAGACCTTCAACATGAACATCAAAGCAATCCATCTCCTGACAACTAAGGTCAAACTGGAGCATTTCATTGAAAGTTACAAGTTGCAAAATGTGTCTCAAAAGCTCAATTGCACCCCTACAGGCTAGGGGCACCCTTGTATTTGAGGTTCTTAATCCACCTTTCAAACATTTCATATATAGTCATCCTTTGAGGAATTCTTGTTGCTTCACGATGGATTCAATATCTAGTTGATAGGATTCGCCAATCACCAACAATTGCAGATGGAAGCACGGAGAGTCAAAATCCAAAAATGGTTGTCTGGTGACACAACACCCTTTTTGAAAAAGGCACCAGATGAATTTTTTAGCTTTCGCAACTCCTAGCAACATCTTTTCAGACTTGATCCAACTACATGATGAATCTGTCAGCTTAGCTTTGGGATCAATTGGGCATCCAAAATTCAGGGTCAAACAGAGGCTTCGGTGATAATTTCAAGAAATTTTATGTCTGAGAATAATGGCACCTAAAGTCAAACTTTGACTTTTGAAACTGAAGTGTTCTAGACGCCCTATAGTGTAGGGATTTTTGAACTGAATTAAAAAAATAATAAAACTTCAATTTAACTTCCAAGTCGAACTGCAAAATACTCCATTTTGCTTGCATGAGGAGTGTTTTCTTTTTGCATGTTGGGTGGCGCCCATTTTAGGGTTTTATCTTCATCCAGTTAACTAAATTGAGGTCCAATAAGATTATTGCATCCTAAATTTAGGGTTTTTTATGATGGATGATGCCTTAACTCATGTAATTTATTTATTAAAGCATTTGGGCACCTATTTTCTTCATCACAGTTTGGAGGAAAACACATATTTCCTTGTGCAAGAAATATTTGGAGGCTCTACAGGGAGAATTTTTTAGTGTTCTTCATAGCTACAAGTCTAGATTTCTCAACGGGGTAGTTTTGCATGCTTCATTTTTCCAGCAGATTCTTCACAAATTTCAAGAGATTCAGACAAGGAGGCGAATTTCTTGAAGATTGACCAAGGCAGAATATAACTTCTATCTTCTCTCTCATATTTCTTCTATCCTTTTCTTAGGTTTTCTCTTACATGCACAATTAAATGACATATTTTTCAAAATTTGGTCATCTGGGTTCACTCAGCACAGTGTTGGCAACAAAACCCATGTGTCAGATTTTTTCAAAAAAATTGCCCTATTGCCCCTTAAAATTAGGGTTTCCAAAAAAAGTCAAAATTTCAAAAAATGGAGAAACTAGGTTTGTTTAGCTCGCATATGCCAATAAAACCTAATAGCCCCAGTGCCCTTTGTAGCTTCCACACGGAAAATTCATTGCATGCCTAAGTAAAAGTCAGTTTTTAAAACTTCTGATGATCTGGGTTGGCTTAGAATCACATTTTCTACAAAGCCCATATCTCAGAATTTTTCATGAAAATTGCCCCTTGACAAGCTATTCTTAGCCTCACTAGAAGCTATTTTTATCTTTTCCAAAAAAATTGTCAGAACATATCTGTGTTTACAATCAACATTCAAGTTTTTCAGAATGTAATTCACTCAGACTAAATTTAAGACCAAATCGGTCTTAATTCATGATTTAATCAAAACGATTGACACTGATTTCATGAATCAAGCGCATCCAGGGGGTTGATTGAAAAAAATTGACAGGTGTAGTTTCTCAAAGTCCACATGGTTTCATACCTCGTATAGTTGATTGCCTTCCAAGGCCATTTTAGAAGGTTGATACCATTGGAATTCTGCGTGTGCAGCAAGTTCATGTGCATTTCTCATACCTAAAGTATTCACATTCAAACTTTGTGGTTTCATCATGCAACACTCTTTTTAGAAGAAAAGCGTTAAAAGTGTCAGAAGTGTAAAGTTGTAAAAGAAACAGAGGTCATCACTCCAGTTACGGAGCCTCCAAAGTTACCAATCAGTGAAATTCTTGTTTAAGTGTGCAAGGATTTCCAGGATTGCTTGAGTTGTTGATAAGCAATGAATTAACACTTGAGACATGTGATGACCTCTACATGATGAGGCAGTTAACAACTTCTTGGAGGAGTTGATTGCTCATGATTACAGCCAGTGAACTACAAAGTCAGGATGTCCTACCTTTCCAAGATAGATATTAAACACAACAATTAACTTGATGCCTCTTTCCAAGTTAACTCGTTGTTCCACATATCATTGCATGTCTATTTTGGAGATACCTATAGGGAGCTTTTAGTTAGTTTTTAGTTAACTGATGTTGGTTATCAGTTGACTCCCATTTCAATAAGGGCTTGCGTGTTGCAAGGTCCAATTTGTTTAGTTTAGAATCAATTAACTGAGGTAGTTTTTCCAATTAAGTGTTAAGTTGCATACATTTAGACTTAGTAATAATTATTGCATGCTTGCAAGATTGATGTTAACTCAAGGATATTTTAGGGTTCCCTACTCCTTTGAGGTTCTATAAATAAGAGCAGCTTGCTCATTATTTCTTTAACTTTTGTTGTGATAAAAAAAAATTGTGCCCACCTTTCCATGCAATATTTCTATTTTGTATTGGTTCACATTGTTAATATAACGTTGGTTTGATCATTTATCGTGCGTTCATTCCTTCATACAATTTTCTATCCAAAATTTAGTTTTTAATAATATTTATTTCATATGTACACCTCAGATAGGTGTTCCACCTCCTTGGGAATTTAGAAATAAAGATTGTCATTTAGTGTTGTTTCCAATAATCTACTTTCAGCCTACACCTTGGACAGGTGTTCCACCTCCTTGGAAATATTGAGAACTATCTTGTCATTTGATTTCAATTCCAATAACCTTCATTTCAGCTTGCACCTCATATAGGTGTTCCACCTCCATGGGAATCCCAAGATAGAGTTTATCATCAACCATTCCCTGCTCCTGATTCCCATTGCTTTGTTTATCTAGAGGAGATGTGATAGATTAAAAGTTAGCCTAGTTGTAGTTAAGATCTACAAAATCAAAGAAAACCTTAGCTGTAATGTATATGGTTTTATAACCTTGTGCCTCTACCAGCTGAGTCAAAAAGAGGAATTTAAAATATTTTACTTTTTACGCATATCAACAAAAGAGGGATCTTCCCCTCCTAATTTGAAGAGAAGTTAATTATGTTGATATATTTCCATTGCCAATATGCACTCCAGAGGTGCGAATTTTAATGCCAACAATCACCAAGTGACAAACCAAACCCATGTGTTTTGGTGGGGTATAAAAATTTGGAGGACAAAACCTCCTCCCTTCAAGGTGCATTTTTTGCTTGGGTAAAGTTAATAGTAAAATTTATATATCTTGCTAATAGAGTGTCTTCCCCCCTTGCACTAGGCCATTAAAAATACACTTAAATTTCATAAATTTGAGCCTCACATTCCTTTGGGTATATCGTGGACTCCCCCTAGCAAGCCTTGTACAAAACATAGCATAGTGAACCCTTTAGTCATTTAGTATTTATAGTGTATAATTAAGAAATTAGCCTTGGGAAGCTACATTGTACTCCCAAAAATGGAATAGTAGGCCACACATGCTCTCCTCTGATTGCCTAGTGTGAGCTTAAGGATCAAATGTGGTATGTGACCTAAGATCAATAGGCCATACTATTTACAACTAGGTTAAAGCATATTTGTGGGCCTCCAAAATCAAACATTCACTTGAATAAAGTAGGATTCTTGTTATGTTTTATGTACCTTCCCCTTGCATAAATGTATCTTAAAATCTTCCAAAACCAAAAAATATCTTCTAAGTATAAAAATTTCACCCAAACTATGTCAAACCTTCATATGTCACCTATAGTAACTAGGAGAACATTTAAAACCAAAAAATGATATGGGCTCTGTAGAAGAAAACATCTTCTCAAATTCTAGAATCCAAATAGGAAATGCCTCATGTAATCTTTACAAGGACCAAGTTACCCGTGATAATGATAATTAAATCCTTCATAACCATAGTGAATATGCTTATGACCAGGATAGTTTTTTCCATTCTAAGCCAATGCAAGCCATGTTAGATTGACACCTCTTTCAAAATGGAGACAATCTACTAAAGAATATTGTGGAAATACGAGCTAGATTCCTTGAGAATTTTAACTTCACTAATGTCATGAATGAAGACACTACTCATCAAACCCATTATCATTGTTGTGACCATAACGAGGCTAATGAGAATACTAAATACCATAATGACCCCTTGAATAACATAAACCTTCATGATAAAGAGGCTAATGAAACCATCACTCATGGTAGAGGCTATTCCCATCAAAATTATGAACTTCTACCCAATTATAACATCCCTTCCTTCCAAAACTTGTTTCTCTCTTTTTAGCAACTTTCCTAAATTGTAAAGGGTTTTGGGGTCCCTTCAAAACCTATTTTTCCTAATCAAAAACATCCCATCCTTCCAAAACCTTGCTACACCATTCAATGAAGAATGGAGGGTAATGAAAGATGCCACCAAAGGATTACAATCTAGATTATCTAGAACCAATATAAAGGGTACAAGTGTTAGGATCTATATCCCTGCACTCTTGAATGTTCACTTTCTCAAACCCTTCCATTTTCATTTCAAAATCCCTAAATTTGATAAATATAAGGCAAAGGGAGACCCATGTGATCATGTCAAGGAATTTTATATTTCATGCCAAGAAGTGGCCTACAATGATGATTTCATAATCTACAATTTCCTAAAAATCCTAGGTGGATAGGCCCTCAAATGTTTACTCCATTTTCATAAATGCTTCATTGTCATGTTTTGACCAAGTGGAAAAATTTGTGAAACATCTCTTACAACATAGAGCACAAGTTCACCACAATTTATTTATCTTCATTTTTATAACAATGGAGGAGCCTTGCAAATAGGTTCCCAAGGCTATACCTAAAAAACACTTGGTTCATATTTTTGTCACTAAACTTAATATTGAATTAGCCTTTAATTTGCAAGACCATTGCATAGATCCTTCAATGAATTTATCAAAACAAGGGTGAAAATTGAAAAATATCTAATCAATAAAATAATTGTAAAATTATTCATAAGATATCAAAATTTCAATGATGAGCCTAAGTTATTCAATAAAAATAATAACATGGTTGGTGATGAAGTAATAAAATCCAATAACATCTAGCTTGTACAAAACCACCCTATTTTTTATTAAGGTAATTAGGAAACAAGGGTCCCCAACCCTTTACAAAGGTTGCAAAAAGGCTAGATTAAACATGCCCAAATAGGCCATAAAACTGTAGAGAAGTAGTACAAAACATAAAGAGAAACATTTGTAGCCAAGTTTCCTTGCAAGGTTACTAACAAGAGAAAGGACCACCAATGTCCCACTTTGACAACCCCAAATCGGGAGGGGGTTGACCTAACACCCATGACATAAGAATTATATTGGGAAGAGGAAGAATGAATACCTTTCCTCCTTCGACAAACAATAATCCAAGCAATATTTTAATCCAAAAGTTTGTTAAAAGGGGGAGAATGAGGAGAAAACCCCACAGAGGCTCGTGAGCACATGAAGAGGTATTTTTCACATATGTAGGAGGGAATTCCCCATATGATTCCAACAACATGGAAAGAATGACAATGAGACCTTCCAAAGCCAAAGATAAATCAATTTGTAAGGAGAGGGCAAGAGATTCCACCATAGAGTTTTAGGGTGTTGGATTTGCACTAGAAGAAAGAGATACATCATCATCCTGGGAGGATTCATCTAATAAATCAACAAAATCATTGATAGTTAAGTGGTCTTCAGTATCATCCTTCCACCATGTAGTAGAGCCCTTGTAATATGAGAGGATAATTTTTAGAAAAGTGATTGATGGAGAAGCATCGATGGCATTTGAATGGTAGGCCCTAATAACCAAGAGGTTGAGTCCAAGGCCTATCCCCAACCATAAAAATGACACCTCTATGAAGGGGCTTGGAGATGTTAATATCCACCAAAATGCATGCAAATTTGGAGTACCCAATGAAGGAAGTAGTATCATCAAATTTCAAGAAGTGACCAATAGAGTTACCAATGGCCTCATAACACGAAGGCTCCCAAAATTGTAGAGGGAGGTTTAGAAGTCTAAACCACATTCGACACACATTTAGTAGCTCGGTAAGAGGATTTAAGGAAGCTGTCCAAGGATTGATAGAGAGAGAGTGCACCCCCCAAGCCCATAGCTTGCCTAATGCCAAATCCCTATTCTCAGAGGAGGAAAAGGATGAAATAAAAAAACCTTTAGAAAAGGGGAAGATTTTAATCATGCTTGCCACAAGAGGATTACAAGAATCCAACACCCATTTGTGAAGATCCAAAAGAGAAGGCCACAAATTAGAGAATATGTACACTAGACCACTATGTTGGTAGAAGTCCTCATTTTCCACCACATTCTAGCCACAAAACACCATTGGAGATGATTTGGCATAAGGAAGAGTATGATACTTCCTCCTTAAAGGGTGAGTAGCACCAAAACCAACACCTTGAGAAAATTCATGTCCATTAACAAAATAATTTGACACAAAAGGTGCAAAACCAACAATAGACCACACACTAGCTGTAGTAACATAAGAATCAATGTTTGCACCAGAGGAAGGAAGTCCACCTATAGCCAATGAAATCAATCCAAATAGCACAACAACGAATATAGATATAGGGAGCACACCCACAACGGAAAAAATCCAATGATAGAAGTAACAAATCATAATGGTGCACCAACAATAAATGCACCAACAACATACCCATCAACAATCTCAACAATGGAAGTCAACACAAAATGTGCAACAACAATAATAAAAAACTATACATTAATTGAAATAATAGAAGAACCCATGGATACACTAGAGATAGGAAGTCCACCTATGACATATCAAATTGAGCCAAATAGCACATCAACCAATACTGAGATTTGGAGCACACCCACAAAAGATGAAACTCCAACAACAAAGGTGACAAAGCCTAACAACACACTAACAATAGACACAAATGAAACATGGATCCTTGTGACATACAACAGACGAGCCGAAGATCCCATTTCAAATCATTTTTAAAACCATACGTAGGGGTCAATCATAACAAAAATTAAAAGGTGCCAAAAAATTCTAACAACAAACATGACCATTTTTTGCTAACCAAGTTATTTATTGAAATTAAACCTAAGCTTTCTTGGTACAAGGAAAATGAATGTTTTGAATACCACAAATCAATGATCATGCCACCAAAAATTTTAAAATTACATCCAAGACTTGATAGATAAGGTATACATTGAAGTAGAAGAAAAAAATCATCCTCATTGAATTCTCAAATGGGGATTTATTAGGATCCTTTCCTAAAGCATGACCAATTATAATTATCTTCCAAGCCAACTCAAAACCAATACACCTACACTAACCATATCAATTATCACAATACTTCTCATAACTATGATTCTATTATTGGAAATATTGAGCAAGTTGATGCCTAGATCAATACTACCAAGATCTAAACCCTCAGTCTATCAAAACCACATGATGTGGTAGGGTCACTATTCAAGAGGCTCTCCTGCCTACTCTTAACAACTGATAATACCTCGTTAAATAAATTGAGAATACTCTTTCACATATATCAATCCTAGATCATATCAAAACATCTAATGCTCATAGTGAGGTATTAGACAAGGTCTTGTGAGAGTCAAAGGTCCCTTGAAATATTGACCCTTCCCACGTTTAGGCCATAATTGACCACTTATCATCCCCTCATCACCTTACCTATAATGAATAGGATGTGTCATCCTTAGATCCATTCCATAATCACCCCTTTCATATAGAATCCATCATCACAAAATATAAAATTGAAAGAGTTCTTATAGATAATGATTCTTGATTAAATATTTGCACCTTGAGATTGGTGCACCTCCTTCACTAAATAGAAGAGGCCTTGAATCCATAAATACTCATAATTTTAAGCCCTATGATAATGTATAAAGGGAATAAAAAGGCCATAATATTTTAAATATAATTTGGGTTGTTTGAACAATCAACCTTATGTCATGTTGTTGATCTTGATCTCCCTATAGTATTCTCCATAAATGCTTTTTTTTTCTTGAAGTTTCCATCCTCTCCCCTTCCAATATTGTAATATATTGGAATCCCATTATTAGATATATTATCTTTATCTTGTTACCAAAATTGACACACCCATCAAGGATAAACAATTCACAACTCTCCCCAATTCAATTGACCTTCCATCATCATCCAACAATCCATCTCCTAAAGCTAAAATCAAGAATGTTAGCATAGGTTGTGGGGAATATAATCTTCAACATGTGGGCACACTCCCCTTATCCCCACAATATTTTGGCCAACTAGACTAAAATTAAACCACAAAGATACTTAAGGTACAATATGGTTCTATAACTTTTGTGCAACATGGTCTTCTAGTCTATGAGCACATTGATAGGTCTAATAGTTCTTAGTTTCACCCTAAGTAAGAGCTTGCATCATGCCTTTAGAATAATGAATATCCTATCACCCTCAAAATGTGGAAGCACATGAAATATCAAGATAAGGTACTTGGGATAGATACATACCATGGGAAGAGCAACCCATTAATCTTAGTGACTCACCTAAGACTAGTGGGATGTTCCCTTTGACATCAAAAATATTAAAATAAATTATTTCATGAACCATATAAAGATCTAGCCACCACTAACCTCTTTCATGAATTCACTATCCTTGCTATCAACCTCTATCTATAATACCTTGAACTCATATATTTGTACCATTGATAAGATATCATGCCACTAGACACCTTCGAAAACTAAGAAGCATTATCCAAATTTATAGGACTTTGTGACTCCATCCAACAAGAGGACTATGAATAGGGATTTATGGTAGGCCTCAATATGTTAGTGTATTTAAAATAAGAGGATGAGTCCTCTAAATTAAATAAATACAAAAAAAAAAAAAAAACATCAAAGAGAACTCGCCTACACTCCCAAAGGAAGATCAAGAAGACATGCCTATAGATGAAGAAAATATTATAGTGCCCACATAGCTAAAAGATGGGTCATTAATACTATTTGAAGATGCAATTGGTTTCAGTTTGAGGATTAAGGATAATCCAAAATTTGTATAAATAGTAGTTGATATGAATATCAAAGAAAATGAAACACGTGTTTCCTTTCTCAGGGAATATTTTGATCTATTTCCCTAGTCCTACACTGACATTCCAATACTAGATTATTATCTATTGTGTATCACCATTTCATCCAGCCAAATTACAAACCTATAAACCAAAATTTGTGCAATATGCACCCTAAAATTTCCCTCCCAATCAAATAAGAACTACAAAACTCTCAGAGATAGGGCTTATCCATCCCTATAGATTACTCTGAGTGGATCTCCAACTTTGTATTGATAAAAAAGAATAAAGGAATCCTCATTTGTACAAAATTCTATGACATCAAGGAATACCCCAAGGATGATTATCCTTTTCCAAATATGAAACTCATAGTTGACTCCAAAACTTGAAATGATCTCCTTCATTGATGGAATTTCTAGCTATAATCAAATCTTAATATCACCTAAATATTAGCACAATATATTCTTCATAACACCATGGTGAACATTTTGTTATTATGCTATGCCCTTTGGCTTGAAGAACACAAGAGTTTCCTATCAAAGAACTATACCTTTTATCTTCGATGATATACTCCATCGTGATACATCAAAGACTACATTGATGGCATATTGGGAAGATCTAGATCTAGACATAAACATCTTACAATCTTATGACATATCCTTCAATGGATCAAAGAATATAAGGTCCATCTCAATCGAAAAAAGTGTATTTTGGAAAGATATTGGGATATGTTATCTCTCAATTGGGTATATAAGTTGATATTATAGAATTCAAAGCTCTCAAAAATTCCTTCACCTCACAAACTTTACCAATTTAGAAGTCGATATGAGAATCTACAAGATATAATGTGGTTTATTTCTCAACTCGCATATAAGTGCCACCCATATACTAATCTTTTGAAGAACATATAGCTTCACTTGGATTAGCTATGCATATAAGCCTTTGAGAAATTCAAGCAATATTTGGCTAATCCATCGATCCTCTTGACATCCATTCCATATCAACTCTTGTTGTTGCACATGTTAGTTATGCTGGTGTAAACAGGTATTTTACCTATCTAGTTCACTTATAGGTCCTATTTACATGTTAATTTTACTTAGTTCATAGAAAATATTTCTAGAATTATTATGTATCATGTGATCTTATATTATCTTATCTTATCATGTCATTTAATACTTGTGTCCTAAGTCATTTAATAATGTTGAGGTAATTGTCTCATTATACAAGATTAAGACACATGTCAAGATCTTGTCTAATCCTATCTCACAACCTTGCCTTTATAAGAAAGGCATCATATGTACATTTAACATATTCAATAAATCAATCTTGCATACCTAATCATAGCAAGACATTCTTGTCATTTCCTTCTTGTGGAAGAAATTTTGGTTTGCTAGTTGATCTTGGGGTCATTGTTGTTGGGCTCCACCCACCTGCCACCCATTATGATGGTGCATTTTTTAAAAAAAATCAATGTGAAAACCTAAGACAAAGGTCGTATGACCAACCAACAACCTAGCCTAGGGGCCTAATTTTTCTCCTATATCACTAATAAGGTATTTTTTTCAAATTTGCATGAATTTTGACTAGGGTGTCAATTTCTCGAAAATGAGACATTTCTAGAAAATTAGTTCTATGAATTTTATAGTGGTGTAGTATATTTTTCAGAATTTTGTTATTTGGTGATAGTAATTGTTGATTGGATTTCAATCTTTCTTTTTGGATCCTGTTGGGTGAAAATTATGTAATCCCTTTTAACAGATTACAAAACCTTGATTCCAACCAAAATTACGTGAGATTGAATCTCTCCTCTCTGAAAGGGGAGGCACCCTTCTTACCGCTTATTGAAACCAAGGAAAACTAATATGATATTTACAATAATGTACACTACACTAATGATATGGGGGTGTGACATTCATTATTCTCTCTTTTTTCAGAGAATATATTTTACAATATTTCACAATTTTAAACTCTTGATGCAATACAACTTCAAACTAAAACTAAGTAGTAATTCCAATATTCCTATCTTGTCAAAGCAAAGCCTAGGAATACCAGCATGATAATGATAAATGATAAATAAGAAAATCTCATGAAGGCACAAAGTCATTATGTATTTTCCAACAATGAATCCTTGAAGATATGTAACCCGTGTTGTATGAGAAGCACAAAGTCTTCTATATACTTCACAATAATTCCACGAACAACATGAACAACTATAAGCACAAAGTCATTTTATATCTTCCAACAATGAATCCTTGAAGATATGTAACCCATGTTTTATGAGAATCACAAATTCTTCTATGTACTTCACAATAATTCCATGAACAACATGAACAACTATAAACATAAATTATTATATAGAATTCACCAATAGTATTCAATCAATATCATAAATTCAAGTAATAGGTGTAACTCAAACTTTACATGAATTTACTCAAAACACTTTCAATCTTAATTACTAATCACTACCAATTTGATCAAATAAAAAGATAATTGTTTCCAACACAAAGTTTCTTATGCAACTTCACTTCTTTATTGATAAAAATTAGATTCACAAAATTTTAATTAAAAGTTTCAATATTCGCTTCACAAGTGGGCAGCACTTCATTGCAAGAGATAAAAGATAACTATTACATTAGAATCCTCTCTTATTTATAGATGGGAGAGGAGAGAAAAATAGGAAAATTAGAAGAGCGAATCTAGGAGTAAATCTAGGAAAACCCTACCTAACTAGTTGACTTATTCAAAAATGTTGTCCACAATTATACAAGAATATATTTGTTTACATGTGATTATATTTGTCGAAATGACATGTAAAATGTCGAAGACTATTTACACATAAAGCACAAAAAATTCTAAAACTATCTAACACTGGAGATACAAGAAGTCTTTATGGTTGCTTGCATTGGGCACGAAAGTCTTCATATTTCTTCATTGTCTCTTGCATGAACTTCTCATCTAGACCAACTGTATAATCAACAATGGTATGAACTCTTGTGATTAATCTTCTCACAGATGAGCAAATTTTCTTGCATATATTTAGATTTGTCTTGATATTGTCACGAGAAAGACGTACATCACATATGGCATTCATTAAATCCTTTGAAAATCCTTCATCTTCAACCTGCTCCATGATAGCTTCTTTGAAGATTTGAGCAATCTCAATAACCAGGAGGAAATTATTATCATCATCAAGGATTTTGACCCAATAACTCCTTAATTCCATTCACCATGACAACACGATGTCCTTCGACATATTCTTGTACCTGTTGGATTTCCTCAATGCGATATTTGATCACTTGTATGCGGTTCTTAAGAGATTCTCCTATTTCCACATACTTCTCTTTGTCAAGAATTACCCCAACTTCCACTAATTTACTCACATTTGTCTCTTTCATTTGTGACCAAAATGAGAGACATCTTTCCATTTCTTTCTACTCTTTGGAAAGTGTGTTTTCTTCTTTCTCAAGCTCTAATTTCAACTTGGCTACTTGAGAAGTCTTTTCATTTGCAACAGCTATGAGTTGTGATCCCTGTTCTATAATTTCATCAATGAAATCATAAAAAACCTTACCTTTGGAGATAAACTTCTCCACTTTTTTTACTACTAGTTCCTCGAAGTTCACCATGGCCATAGGTTTTACATTCTCTGAGGAGCCAACAATCTTCCTCAAAACTAATGCATATCTCTCAGCTTTATCCTTGTACATATTTTTTGCCTACTCCATTTTATCGATTCTACCTGATAATGAATTCAATACTACTTGTGCATCTTCTTTTACACTTGAATTTGTTACCTTACCAAGCTTAACTCTTGTTAGAGTATATTCTTCCATGTTCACATCACCTTTTTCTTATGGGGGTAAACCAATATCTACATACTTGTGACCTGATTTGTCTATATGAAGTCTTGAATGAATTTTATCCTTTTTCTTCCCCTTGGCTTTTGGAGGAACTATCTCTTCAAGGTCAAGATAATTTAGGGAAATCATTTGTTTCTTGTGCTTTGACACTTGTGAGATTAGCCAAGGGGGTAAGAATGAGGTATTTTATTCTTGACTTACTATCAACTCCTGTGTAGCAGGTTCTTCTGTTGGAATAGATGATATTGTAACAATTGGGGTAGTATCAATCATGATAGCCCTAGTAGACTGCAAACCAAGTGGATCGTGCAAAGACTCATTTATGAATCTATTGAACTCTTCTTGAGAAGAGATGTCATATGACAGATAAGAGAGGCTCGGGATGGATGACATAGAACCTAAAGAAACATCAACAATTTGTAAGGTGGAACTTACAGGAGGGGTAGAAATAATTGATGATGTTGAAGGAGGAACAAAAACCTTCACTATATGCAAAGTTGATGTAGGAGGAGGTGAGGTAGGAAGAGGAGGTGGACGAGTAGTAGGATGGGGAGGAGTGCAAGGAACATTGGAAGTAATGGTGATGATGTTTGGGGAAGATTACCAACCATGTTCATTTTCGTTCATCATCATGCCTTTGTTCCTCTTCTTTATCTTATTCTTCTCCTTCTTCAACAGACTCTTCATCTCTTGTGGATTCTTTTGCTTCTTCGCTTTCATTCTCTTCCTCTTCATCAAATGATTTATCTTCAGATGCAAGATCTTTTCCCTTTGTATATGGTTGTTCTAATTCAGTAGCTTCCTCTTCTTCAAATTTTTGTGTGGCACTTTTACCAAAATTAAATTTGATATTTAGACCTATTCGAGAAGAAGAGGGAGTAACTGCATGCTTTTGTTTAGTGCGGAGCTCTTTCCATTGGCTAGTTTCTCCTTCTGGTGTTTCTCCTTCTGACTTTGTCCTGAAAGATTTCATTTGGAAATCGTGCCTTTGCAACCATTCAGTTGTGCTATGCAAAATAGGAGAAAGTCTTTCTCTAATAGAAACACTTTCCTTCTTAGACCATTGCACAAGAGGTAAAGGCTTGCAGGAAATCTCTTTCTCTTCATAAGTAGAATCAATGATGTCATCAACATCTTTGAAGTCCTCTATAATATTAGCTACACCAAGATATTTGATCTACTCTACTGTCAATCTGCAAAAATCCATTCGCCGGATGTCTTCTTCATATCTGTAGTTTGCCCATATATCTTCAAAGTGATAGACATGTTGATGATCCTTTTTAAGTTTCCTATTCACATTTCTATAATCAAAGTCAAACCTGTATTTATATGTTCTTATAGTCATAATTTGCATTTCTGTAGCTACTGACTTTGCATTTTGAACACTATGAAAAGTATATCTCCCAATAGTAAGTGGAAACTTGAAACTTGGCTTGTGAATTTTCATACGTTCTTTGTGAACTGAGATCACTTGTTGACACAACTCCATTAGTACCCACTTGTCTAAAGGATATCTAGGCAACATATATGGACACCTAGTATAGCAACCTACTCTCAAATATGTGAAGGTAGGAAACTATAGGAAGACACATCCAAACTTACTTACAACCTTGCATGCTTCATTTGATTCTCTCTTCTTTTCAAGGTTTGGATCGCAAGTGAGCAGTAGAGGTGCAAAGAAAGCATCTATGAATCTCTTGAAATATCTAAGACTATTCCTCAAATTTAGCTGAGAATAAAATTTATACACATGCATAACATTTCTATTACCTTTTATTGACAACCCTAGATATTGCCTCATGATTGTAGAAACATATACCAAGTAGGACGTCATATAGAATTTCAAGGTAGTTGGTACATTGATCAACTATTCATGAATCTCATCACTTATCTGAGTTCCCCAATTAATGTGTACTTTCCTCCTAATGATGCATTTATACTCATACATCCAATCTTGAAAATGGAATGATATGGGCAAGCCTTTCACTCTACTCAGAAGAGTAATCATATCTCTAAAATTCTCCTTGAAATCGCTTCAAGGAATTACCTTGGGCCATCTAGAGATCATGGGCCTTGGAGTCTTTAGCCACTAAGCATTAATACATGTTTTAGCCTTATTTGGATCCTTGTTATAGACCTCCTGTGCTTGTTGAATGGAGATTTAAGTGTATTTTTCCATGTATGGAACTCAGAAAATAATATCAAAGAATTATGGATCCAACCTCATCATGACTTTCCCAACAGAATCTCTTACACTTCTATCATCTCTAATGTAATGTGATGCAACTTGGTGAATAAAATTTGTGTTATGAGCAATAGTTGGAAACGTAGATACTAAGTGCAAGTTTCTATGAACAATAGATCTCAAATTTTCTTCTAATAGATTTTTCTCACTTCTTTTAACAAAATCTTCTATATCTTGATGACCAATTTTGGTGTCTTTGATTTCATCCACTTTTGAGAGCACAACAGTAGGCGAGAAGACACCTTGGTATTTTTACTTCATCTTGCCTTACTTTTTAGAAGATGATGGAGACTCTTTTGATGTCATTTGAGAGTGTCGAGGATCAAGGAACATCACCTTCAGAGATCACCTAATAAGAGCTTGACAGGAACTACAAGAACAATGGATTAGGAGATGTTAGGAGAAAAAGCATTGTGAGAATGAGTTGGAGTGTGTGAAGCAAGTAGGCAGTTTGGAGCAATTGAAAATGAGCTGAGGCATGGAAAATGGAGCATTAGCAATGGAACGAGGTTCATAGCACAAATGGAAAGATTTTTGAGTGTTTAAGTGGAAAATTTATTTTTGTGTAGGAGCGTTGATTTTCAACGCTCCTACATCTTGAGAAGTTCATTTGCATGTTGTAGCACTGAAAATCAGTGCTCCTGCATGCCTTAAGCATTTGATAGAACTTGTGTTAGAGTGCTAAAAATTATCGCTTGTGCATTTTTGAGGAAATATCAAACTCCTGTTCAAGCACTGAAAAATATCGCTCAAGCATGTCTTTTCAATTGGAGGCAAGTGTAAGGGCGGGCATTTTCACCACCTCGGCATATTGAGTTGGGAGATTTGATCACTCTATGTAGGAGTGGTGATTTTCATCACTCTAACACAAAGGATTTGGCGAGGATGATCATTGCAGGAGCGGTGAAAATCATTGCTCTTGCACATGGAGTGAATTCCAAACATGTGAGAGTGGTGAAAATCATGCTATTACACAAGTAGCTTAGAAGGGTTTCGCGAAGCAAAAAAATTTACTGCTCAACATGGGAAGGAAAATCAAAAGAAAGATGGAAAGAAATTTGAAAACCCCATACACCAAAAGAAACATGATGAGTGATGAAAACCTAAAGGCATAACACAGAGAATGACATGCACACCCTTAGTAAAGAAAACTAGGGAAAACAGAGTCACACATAAGAAATTTTAGGGAAGAAGATACAAAAGATCCCAAGAAGAAACAAAAACTAAAAAAGTGAGGGTAAAAAACCATTTGTACAAACATGAAATAAAACAAGAAGAATTTGGAGAATGAAAAGGAAAGCACACTTGGTAAGAAACATCGAAACCCTAACTTAGATGCTTGCAAAAATCCATCCATAAATTTTGTTTGGTAAGATCTTAGGTGATTAGTGCGAAGGAGGAGGAAGAAAACGGATTAAGATGAGAAGAAAATAACTTAAAATGACTTTAATAAGCCCTTAAATCAATTTCTTAGTGAACTAGTAGTTCATTAATGACGGCATACATTAAAGGAGGGAAAATGCACTAGCAGTGAAAATCACCGCTCGTGCATGTAAGGGACATGACAAGAAGAAACATGTTGTAGCAGTGATTTTCCGCTCGTGCATGTGAGGTGTAGGAGCGGTGAAAATCACCTCTCTAATACCTAGAGTTAATTTTCAAACATAAGGCTCATGTAGGAGGAGCATCGAAAGTCAGTGCTCCACCATGAGTGAAAAATTGACTCTCCCAAAGAGTGGGAATTAACAAAAATATCCGTTTTGAAGATTTTTGAAAGATGAAAAATGAGAGACGCTCAAATGGACGATTTGAATTGTAGGACTGCACATCAAGGGTAATCGAATTTTTCCTCATTTTGCATGCTTGAAGTACACGAAACTATGAAACAGACAAGTTTCGTAGGGGTTATCCCATGAATCAAGCATTGCTAGATTCGAGGATAATAGTTGGCTCTAGCTGGGGATCTTCCTTCAGTCATTCTTAAAAACGATTGAAGGGAGAAGAACCCCAAATTCCAAGTGCCTTTATCCATCCCTTGGGCATATATTCTGGCAAAAAAAATAAAAAAGACTCAAAAAGACTAAAACAAAAAGATGTGAGGACTATAAAAATATTTACATTGAGCACTTGTCACCTTACTATGTAAAGAGCTTCAGATGTTTCCCACTGTGAGGAAGAGAAAATGGTGTTCTATCCTCATATGCCAAGAGAAAGTTGTTTTCATCATGTAACTGATGAATCTTGAATGGCACCATCCATAGTGAATCAAAATTTCCATGCATAGCTTTTGGCTCTCTTCGCTTGTCCCACAAGAGAATGAGATCACCAATTTGGAATTCATTAGACTTTGCTTTCTTGTCAAATATATTTTTAACTTGTTCTTGGTGATCCATGATATGGTTGGCCACCTAAAATCACTTTTCCTCCAATTTAGAGAGATATAGTATTCGCTTATCAACTAAACTGTCAAAAGTCTCATCTTCAATGGCCTTAGCCAATTTGAGAGCTAGAAGTTCTAATGTAATTGGAATTTCAGCATTCAACCCATACAAGAGTTGAAAAAGAGACATGCCAATTGCACACTTTGGAGTTATCATATCTGCCCACAAAGCATCATACAAAGATTTGTGCCACAAACTTTGATACGCATCTACAAGCTTGCGAATGATAGTCACCAAGTTTTTATTGCTAGATTCTGCCTGGTCATTACCTTGCAGGTAATAGTCAGATGAATGAGACAATGTTATGCTGTGCTTGAAATAGAACTCGGTTATCTCGCTTGACGAGAAGGTAGAAGTGTTGTCGGAAACAACTTTTTTCAGCACCCCAAACTTGGAAATGATATTTTCCTTCAAGAAACTACACACAACTTCAAAAGTAGCATGCTTAATCAGAACTACCTCCACCCACTTGGTGAAGTAGTTGGCTGCAGTTAGTACATAGGTGTTTCTCGAACTTGAAGGTGGATTTACCACACCAATGAAATCAATTCCCCATTGCTGAAAGGGCTCTTCAATGACAACTAGTTTCAAAGGAAAAGATGCCAACTTTGGTTTACCTACGAACTGCTGACATAGCTCGCATTTATGCACCCAAGAGTACACATCCTGAAAGAGTGTAGGCTGGTAATACTTTTCTCTCAAAATATTATGAGAAATAACTGGTGCTAAAAAGTCTCCTCCACATGCTAAGTCATGATATGACTTCAACATTTTTTCATGTTGTTCTTTATCAACACAACATAGGAAAGTTCCATCCAATGCACGCTTGTACAAACCATTGTCCCATAAGACAAAATTTCAATATAGTGCCATGGATTTCAAGAGGTGTGGTGCAATACAGCGCCACATCTAAGTAGGCAATGCAATATAGGACCGCATGAACTACCTGTGGTGCAGTTTCCTATGTACAGTCAAAAGATGTTAAAACCACAAAAATTTTCATAAAAATGTGATGAATTGCTTAATTCTACCCTCCTTCTAGCACCAAAATGTGAACCCCTAAACCTGCAAATGCACATGACAACAAACACAGTTAGATGTTAGATCCAAATGCAATACAAGAGTGAGAGATTCCCCATGAAATCCATCTATTTAAACTAAAATTAGGAACAAAGATGAAGAACACAATACAAGAAATTAAATTAAATCCTAATCAAGTTAATAGAATGATGATCCCATTGGGGAATTGGTGCCAATGGAGTGTTGCAACTGGCCCTTTCCCCCAATTCCTAAGTTGCAATGAAGATGATCTAGAAATGGTCAAATCTCCAAAGATATTTGAGCATAACCTTGGTGCAAATGTGAAAATGAGATGATTGCTTGGATGGAATGAGCAAAATTAGTTCTCAATTGAAGAGAGTAACTTTGCATGAAGGTTGTGGATGAGAAATGAGGAGAAGAGTCTCCAATTTATAGACTTCAATTTGGAAGAGGTGAGCAAGATTGAGCAATGTGGGACAAAAGATAATCCAATGGAATTGTGACACTTGTCCACACGTGGTTGGATGAGGAATGAGCACATTTTGGCCAATGTGCATGATAAATGCATAAATTTGAATTTGAAGTGTGAGTTGACTTGTTGAAGAGGGAAAAGAAATGGAGTTAATGTCACTTGGCTCAAGGCCAAGGACATGTAAGAGGCCTTAAATGCCTTGTTGGAAGGACCAAGTCCACTTGGCCTTTTCTGAATTCAAATGAGGGAATATTCCCTTTTGATGCTTTGTGAGGGAAAATAGATGAATTAATAAATCAAAGTAATTGATTTATTGTGCAACTTGCATTCTCTAGAGAAATTTAATGAAAGGGATTAAGTTAATCATGGTTTTGATTAAATTAATGAAGAATTAGATGATGTGACAATTTAGACTTAGATTTATGAATTGATTTAAGTCAATAATTGAGAGGAAATGATTCATTAAATAAATAATTTGATTTATTTAATCAAGAAGAAACATGTTAGATTAAATCAAATAAGGTTTAATTTATTTTATTTAATGAGAGGACTTTAGAGAATTTAATCAAATAAAATGATTTATTTAATTAAACAGATATGTAAGATTAATTAAATTAAATTGATTAATTTAATTAGAGGAGGCGATAGACTTAATGAGATAAATAATTATTTATTAGATTAAGGGATCAAATTATGATGAAATGTTGAGAATATGATTTAGGAGGAAGTGTTGTTAGTAATCGGATCAGGTGTGCCAAAACGAACTTGTACATTTTCCATGTCTACAACTTTAATTTGATGGTTCTTTTCTCCTTTGAAGTCAAATGATCAGGAAATTCACCATAAGTGAGAAAATGGGCAATGTTGGAATACCATTCATCGGTAGTACTGATGAATAACACCATTGGAAGTTCATTTGGATTTACCTCTTCGGTCTCTAAAATTTCTCCATAAGGATTATTTTTAGCAATAAGTTAACACAAACCTCGCCCATGCATCAGCTTGGTAGGCTTGATGTCCATGTTGTATTCTTGAATCTTGGCAATCCAATTGCCTCTTTTGGTCCCAAAGTCCTGTTGTGTCAAGATAGACTTAACAGTTGAATCTGGAACCAAGACTTTAACATGGTTGTTAAGGATGTAAAACCAAATTTTTTTTACAGCTTTAACGACAACAAAAGCATGTTTTTCCATTTGGGAATATTTCAATTCATAATTTTTTAGAGGATAAATCATGAATGCAATCAGGGATTCAAAACCCTCACTATTCTCTTGTACTAGAATTGTTGAAAATGTATGCTCGAAATCATAACTATACATGATGAATTCCTTTGTGTAGTCTAAGTATACTAACACTAGTGCATGAGCAATAGCCTCTTTGATATCATCGAACGCAGCTTTTCCTTTTGTCGTCTAATGAAAAGTGGTAGTACCTTTCATCATATTAATAATATGATGAGTCTTTTCTGTAAAATCCGAAAGGAATCTTCATAGAAAATTCACCTTTCCAAAGAAAGAATGAACAACTTTCTTACTTGATGGAAAAGTAAGTGATTTAATACTTTTGACTCTTTCCAATTCAATCTTGATACCTTTTGTGGACACCACATGACCAAGAAGCTTACCTTTTGTAACCCCAAAAGTTGACTTCTTGAGATTCAAGGAAATACCATGCCGTCAGCATCTTTCAAAGATTTTCCTTAGATGATAAAAAATTTCATGATACTTCTTGGAAAAGATGGTAAGATCATCAAGATATACTATAATGAACTTACCTAGAACATCACAAAAATCTAAATCCATAGCATGTTGGAACGTGGCACAAACATTTATGAGACCAAAAAGAATCTTGCGATATGCAAAGGTACCCCATGGCATTGTGAAAGTTGTCTTGTGTTGATGATTTGGACTAACCTCTATCTGGTTGTATCTGGAGAAACCATCCAGCATAGAAATCATTTTGGATCCATTCATGATTTGAAGAACTTGATCCATTACTAGAAGAGGATAGTTATCCTTAAGTGAAAGCTAATTTAGATTTCAGAAATCTACACAAATATGAATCTCACCATTATTTTTATGAACGAGAAAAATATTCACTATCCATGTTGAATGATGGATAGGGAATATAATTCAGGTATTCAACATCTTTTGAACCTCTGTAAGGATCATTCTTGAAATCTTTGGATTATATTTCTTTTTCTTTTGTTTATAAGGGAATGCTCCAATCTTAAGTGGAATTTCATGCTACACCTCCTTTGGTTAGAAAGATTTTAGATCATCATATGAATATGCCAAGACATCCATATATTCTCGTAACAACTTAGCAAATTGCTTTCTTTCTTCAATTGTGCAACACTTACCAATGTTTACCATCTTAGGATTTGCCTTAGTTCCTAAGTTGATTTGTTCAACCTCTTTGGATGAATCAGAATCTGAGAGTTGTTTCCTAACATAGCAATCATGCTTATTGAAGAGTTTCTCAAGGGATACCAACCCCTTAGGAATTCTATTTCCTTTGAGTCATAGAAAATATTCACCTGTAAGTGGATCAAGGTTAGAAATAGATTCTCAATGTGGAGAATCACTTCCTTCAAAATATAACTCATCAAAAAAAATTCCTTTTCCAAAAAAACAACAATTTGATTATCATCATTAAAAATTTTCCAATTATCTGAATTGTTAAGAACACATGGGCGGAAGACCAACTCAATGGTATAGGTAGAACCATGAAAATATTTATGTGGTATCAGGAACGTGGCTGAAACTACTAGAGAATTAGCTATGTCATTGTGTTCCCTTGGAACTACAGAAATATCAAAAGCATCAAATTCTTCATACAAATTCCTTACCTAAAAAACTATCAAATCGGCATCACCTTGTGCATGAAGACTCTTGATACCTTTCTTACGTGCAACTTGCATCCCTAATAACAAAGCATCATATTTATCAATGTTATTAGTATTATCAAACTATAATTTGAAAGAAAAAGGAAAAAATTTTCCTTTGGGAGATAATTCTAGCTCCAAAACCAATGGAAGAACAATTGCCATCAGACTCAAATAGCCAAATTCCATTTGGATCACCAAGATTGACAGTATCAAAAATTTTAGCTTCATCATCTGATGAAGCTTCATGATCTGAGATTGATAAATTATCTAATGATGACTCATTTGTTATAAAAAAAGGATCAACACTCTCCGACTCATGTCTTGTTGAATATTCACCAACTTATTTTTTTTGCAAATAATATTTTCCAACACTTGAAGACTCAAACAAAATTTGAGCTCTTGGATCATCAAATTGTGTTACTGATAATTTTGACTCCCTTTCAAGAAACAATTTTTGCATTACTCCTTTCACAGGTATCCTAGCTTCAAACATGTCCATGTTCAACTCACCTCCAACATCTTTATAGAAATCATTTCCAAGGAGAATTCCATAATATGTTGGCACATCAGCTACTAGAACTGTCATCTTGATCTTCTTTTCAGGGTATATAGCAAATGCATAATGTCCATCTTTGATATGTCCAATTAGAGGTACTTACTTGGAATAATTCCTTTATTTGTTACGAACTTGGCAAGCCTATCAAATTGCAATAATTCCTTACTTGGAATAATTCCTTTATTTGTTACGAACTTGACAAGCCTATCAAATTGGTTAGGATTTTCTTTAAGCTATTCAACTTCAGAAATTTGGACTTTTATTTTCTTGGCATGATCAATGATGTCAAAAGCTTGAAAGAAACTTTGAAAAGAGGATGTGATAACTTCACCAATAGGCTTAAGAAAAGGTACACTAGTCTTAGAAACCCGGAGATTAGCTTTTGGAATAGAAGGAACTGATGGAGGAGGATGGGGGGCACTTGTTTATTTGTTGTATTTTTTGGTTGCCAAGGCAAAGGAGACCCTCTTTTTGCAATGGTAACTAGCGGCTTATCCTTTGTTGGTGGAGTAGCAGCTTGAGCTTGATCAAGCTAATTTTTTTGTTGTCACGTAAAAACAACATATGCATCTGTCACTAAGTCCTCATCATCAAATTCATTTTCCATTTGCAAATAACCAATATTGGAGTCACCAGCTGATTCCATTTCTTCATCTTGAAAAATATCAACACTTTCTTCCGCAGGGTAATCTGGCTATGCATATTCATCTTGTTTAGCCTCATAGTATCTCATGGTAGTATTAGTAGGTTGGTCTTCAAGTGAAAGTCTTCCTTGTGGCACTAGAAGACGATTTTGATCTCTATTCCCAACATAGTTAGGAAAAGTCCTTCTTGGAACATCCTTGTAAGTATTATTGTTGGAAACTTGTTTTTTCAAAGCCAAGATTTCACTCTCCAACCTTTAAACCATAGGGTCAACAAAATTAGAATTAGAGTTAGAAGTTGAAGATCCTGATGCTTGCACTTTCTTTTTGTTGGTATTCATTCTTATTTCTCTAGCAAGGATCATGTCATCTTCAAGACTTGTAGCCAACTATTGAGTTGCTTCAACATTGGCGAGAGCTTCCCTATGCAAGGAAAAACTTACTTTGGGGAGTTGCGTATTGATGAAGAAACACTTTAAATTATGATTTGTTGGTCTTTCCACCATTGGGATCCTTATTACCATATTTTTAAACTTAGCCACAAACTCATGCATGGGTTCATGAGCTTCTTTTTTCATGGTTGTAAGCTGCGCCAGCAAGGTGTGTGCATCTTCAGCTGGTTTGAACCTTTCTTCAAACTTGGTGCGAAGAGTGTTCCAATTAGTGATTGAAGCAGTTGAAAGGTTATAAAACCATCTAGTAGAAAATCCTTGTAGAGATTCAATGAAAAGTCTCACAAAAACATCTTCACATTCCACGCCAAGAACACCACAAACAATGTAAAAGGCAACAATGTGCTCATCGGGATGTTATTTTGCATTACCTCAAAAATTTGAAATATGATTTATTGAGACATGCGGAAGTTCATGCAGAGGTGTAGCCAAACCAAGGGGACTGAATGTAGTTCCCCAAGGTCATGCAGGTGGCATAGCCATAGCACATTGTACAATAGGTACTTGGACCAAAATCCTAAGGAAAATGAAATATTCACTCAAAAGAGGAGATCTTAGTCGTCGGGGAGGATAACTTGTCATTCGCTTCAATGGAGACCTTTCTTGTGGAGGAGAAGGAGGAATGTTATGTCGCTACATCAATTGGAAAAATGGATCCACCACTCCTTGCACCCTCAAACCTCATGAATAGATTCTATCATCCATGATGTAGACTTGAAACAAGAGAGATATTAATAATAACAATACACAAGATAACAATAAGAATCTGGGGTGCTTATTTACTTCAATAAAAAGTGTGAGGCTTCGATTGTGTGTGTCATTCCCCAATGGACTCACCAAAAAATTGTTGGGTGAAAATTATGTAATCCCTTTTAACAGATTACAAAACCTTGATTTCAACCACAATTGTGTGAGATTGAATCTCTCCTCTCAAAAAGGGGAGGCACCCTTCTTACCGCTTATTGAAACTAAAGTAAACTAACCAGATATTTACAATAATATACACTACACTAATGATATGGGGGTGTGTCACATTCATGATTCTCTCTTTTTTCAAAGAATATGTTTCACAATTTTAAGTTCTTGATGCAATACAACTTCAAACTAAAACTTTTAAGTAATTCCAATATTCCTATCTTGTCAAAGAAAAGCCTAGGAATACTAGCATGGTAATGATAAATGATAAATGATAAATAAGAAAAGCTCACGAAGGCACAAATTCATTATGTAGCT
The DNA here is from genome assembly GCA_007115665.2 of Sequoiadendron giganteum. NCBI lineage: Eukaryota > Viridiplantae > Streptophyta > Pinopsida > Cupressales > Cupressaceae > Sequoiadendron > Sequoiadendron giganteum. The sequence goes on along the minus strand of CM021108.1, from coordinate 258,508,193 downwards.
TCCAACAATGAATCCTTGAAGATATGTAACCATTGTTGTATGAGAAGTACAAAGTCTTCTATATACTTCACAATAATTCCATGAACATCATGAACAACTATAAGCACAAAGTCTTATACATAATTCACCAATAGTATTCAATCAATATCACAAATTCAAGTAATATGTGTAACTCAAAGTTTACATGAAATTACTCAAATCCCTTTCAATATTAATTACTAATCACTACCAATTCGATCAAATCAAAAGATAATTGTTTCCAACACAAAGTTTGGTATGAAACTTCACTTCTTTATTGATCAAAATTAGATTCACAAAATTGAACTCAAAGTTTCAATATTCATTTCACAAGTGGGCAGCACTTTGTTGCAAGAGATAAAAGATAACAATTACAATAAAATCCTCTCTTATTTATCGATGGGAGAGGAGAGCGAATTTAGGAAAATTAAAAGAGTTAATCTAGGAGTAAATCTAGGAAAACCCTAAGTAACTAGTTGACTTATTCAAAAATTTTGTTCACAATCATAAAAGAACATATTTGTTTACATGTGATTACATTTTTCGAAATGACATGTAAAATTTTGAAGACTATTTACATAAATCATGAAAAATGCTAAAACTATCTAGCACTGGAGATACAAGAAGTCTTTATGGTTCCTTGCATTAGACATGGAAGTCTTCATATTTCTTCATTGTCTCTTGCATGAATTTCTCATTTGAACCAACTGTATAATCAACAATGGTATGAACTCTTATGATTGATCTTCTCGTAGATGAGCAAATTTTCTTGCATCTATTTAGACTTGTCTTGAGATTTTCGAGAGAAAGTCGTACATCACATATGGAATTCATTGAAGTCTTTGAAAAGCCTTCATGTTGAACATGCTACATGATAGCTTCTTTGAAGATTTGAGAAACCTCACTAATCGGGAGTAAAGTATTATCATCATTAAGGATTTTACCCAGTAACTCTTCAATCCATTCACCATGATCACACAATTTCCTTCGACATCTTCTTGTACCTTTTGGATGTCCTCGATGAGAGATTTGATCACTTGTATGTGGTTCTTAAGAAATTCTCTTATTTCCACATACTTCTCTTTGTCGGGAATTACCCCAACTTCCACTAATTTACTCTGCTTTATCTCTTCATTTGTGACCAAAATGAGAGACATATTTCCATTTCTTTCTACTCTTTGGAAAGTGTTTTTTCTTTTTTCTCAAGCTCTAATTTCAACTTGGCTACTTGAGAAGTCTTTTCATCTGCAACAACTATGAGTTGTGATCCTTGTTCTATTATTTCATCAATGAAATCATAAAACACCTTACCTTTGGAGACAAACTTCTCCACTTTTTGTACTACTGGTTCCTCAAAGTTCACCATGGCCATAGGTTGTACATTCTTTGAGGAGCCAGCAATATTCCTCAAAACTGATGCATATCCCTCAGCTTTATCCTTGTATATATTTCTAGCCTGCTCCATTTTATCGAGTCTACCTGATAATGCATTCAAGACTACTTTTGCATCTTCTTTTTCACTTGTATTTGTTACCTTACCAATTTTAACTCTTGTTAGAGTATAGTCCTCCATGTTCACATCACCTTGTTCCTGTGGGGGTAAACAATATCTACATACTTGTGACCTGATTTGTCTATATGAAGTCTTGAATGAATTTTATCCTTTTTCTTCCCCTTGGCTTTTGGATGAACTATCTCTTCAAGGTCAAGCTCATCTAGGGAAATCATTTGTTTCTTGCGCTTTGACACTTATGATATTAGCCAAGGAGGTAGGAATGAGGTATTTTCTTCTTGAATTACTATCAACTCCTATGTAGCAAGTGCTTTTGTTGGAATGGATGATATTGTAACAATTGGGGTAGTATCAATCATGATAGCCCTAGTAGACTGCAAACCAAGTGGATCCTACAAAGACTCATTCATGAATCTATTGAACTCTCCCTAAGAAGAGATGTCATATGATGGAGAAGATAGGCTCAGGATGGATGATGAAGAACCTAAAGAAACATCAACAGTTTGCAAGGTGGAACTTATAGTAGGGGTAGAAAGAACTGTTGATGTTGAAGGAGGAACAAAAACCTTCACTGTATGAAAAGTTGATGTAGGAGGAGGTGAGGTAGGAAGAGGAGGTGGAGGAGTAGTAGGATTGGGAGGAGTGCAAGGAACATTGGAAGTAATGGGCGATGATGTTTGGGGAAGATTACCTATCATGTTCTCATGAGGAGATAGTTTTTGTTCATCATCATACCTTTGTTCCTCCTCTTTATCTTTTTCTTCTCCTTCTTCTTTAAAAAACTCTTCATTTGGAGAATCTTCATCTCTTGTGGATTCTTTTGATTCTTCACTTTCATTCTCTTCCTCTTCATCAAATGATTTCTCTTCAGATGCAAGCTCTTTTCCCTCTACAGATGGTTGTTCTAATTCAATAGCTTCCTCTTCTTCAACTATTTGTGTGGCACTTCTGCCAAAAGTAAATTTGATCATCGGACCTCTTTGAGAAGAAGAGGGAGTAACTGCATGCTTCTATTTAGTGTGGAGCCCTTGTCATTGGCTAGTTTCTCCTTCTGACTTTGTCTTGAAAGATTTCATTTGGAAACCATGCCTTTGCAACCATTTAGTTGTGTTATGCAAAATAGGAGCAAGTCTTTCTCTAATAGAAACACTTTCCTTTTTAGACCATTGCACAAGAGGTAAAGGCTTGCGGGAAATCTCTTTCTCTTCATAAGTAGAATCAATGATGTCACCAAGATCTTTGAAGTCCTCTGGAATATGAGCTATACCAGGATCTTTGATCTGCTCTGCTATCAATCTACAAAAATCCATTCGTCGGATATCTTCTTCATCTATGCGATCTTCCCATATATCTTCAAAGCAGTACACATGTTGATGATCCTTTTTAAGTTTCCTATTCACATTTATATAATCAAAGTCAAACCTATATTTATATGTTCTGATAGTCATAATTTTCATTTCTATAGCTACTAACTTTTCCTTTTGAACATTTTGAATAGTATATCTCCCAATAGTAAGTGGAAACTTGAAACCTGGCTTGTGAGTTTTCATACATTCTTTGTGAATTGATATTAGTTGTCTGCAAAACTTAATTAGTACCCACTTGTCTAAAGGATATCTAGGAAACATATATGGACACCTAGTATAGCAACCTACTCTCAAATATGTGAAGGTAGGAAACTATAGGAAGACAAATTCAAACTTACTTACAACCCTATATACTTCATTTGATACTCTCTTCTTTTCAAGGGTTGGATTAAAAGTGAACATTAGAGGTGCAAATAAAGCATCTATGACTCTCTTGAAATTTCTACAACTATTCCTCAAATTTAGCTAAGAATAAAATTTATACACAGGCACAATATTTTTGTTACCTTCTGTTGACAACCTTGGATATTGCCTCATTATTGCAGCAGCATATACCAGGTAGGAAGTCATATATAATTTCAAGGTAGTTGGCGCATTGATCAACTATTCATGAATCTCATCACGTATCTGAGTTACCCAATCAATGTGTACTTTCCTCCTTCTAATGTTGTGGATATACTCATACATCCAATCTTGAAAATGGAATGATATGGGCAAGCCTTTCACTCTACTCAAAAGAGTAATCATATCTCTAACATCCTCCTTGAAATCACTTCAAGGAATTTCCTTGGGCCATATAGAGATTGTGGGCCTTGTAGTCTTGAACCACTAAGTATTAATCAATGTTTTAGCCTTATTTGGATCCTTGTCATAGACCTCTTGTGCTTGCTAAATGGAGATTTCAGTGTATTTTTCCATGTGTGGAAATCGGAAAACAATATCAAAGAATTTTGGATCCAACCTCATCATGACTTGCCCAATCGTATCTCTTACACTTCTTTCATCTCTGATGTAATGTGATGCAACTTGGAGAACAAACTCTTTGTTATGAGCAGCAGTTAGAAATGTAGATACTAAGTGCAAGTTGCTATGAACAATAGATCTCAAATTTCCCTCTAATGGCTTTTTCTTAGTTCTTTTAAAAATATATTCTATATCTTGATGACCAATTTTGATGTCTTTGATTTCATCCACTTTTGAGAGCACAATAGTAGGCGGGAAGACACCTTGGTATTTTTACTTCATCTTTCCTTCCTTTTTAGAAGATGATGGAGGCTCTTCTAATTTCATCTAGGAGTGTTGAGGATCAAGTAACGTCACCTTCAAAGATCATCTAATAAGATCTTGATAGGAACTGTAAGAACAATGGATAAGGAGATGTTAGGAGAAAAATCATTGTGAGAATGAGGTGGAGTGTGTGAATCAAGAATTCATTTTGGAGCAAGTGGAAACGAGCTATAAGGCATGGAAATTAGAGCATTAGCAATGGAACGAGGTTCAAAGCGCAAATGGAAATATTTTTGAGTGTTTAAGTGGAAAACTGCTTTTTATGTAGGAACGCTGAAAATCAGTGCTCCTACATCTTAAGAAGTTCATTTGCATGTAGTAGCATTGAAAATTAGTGCTCCTACATGCCTTAAGAATTTGATAGAACTTGTGTTGGAGCACTAAAAATTAGCGCTTGTGCATTTTTGGGTAAAGATCAAACTCATGTGTAAGCACTGAAAAAAATTGCTCAAGCATGTCTTTTCAATTGGAATCAAGTGTAAGGGCGGGCATTTTCACCACCTCGACATATTGAGTTGGGAGATTTGATCACTCTGTGTAGGAGCGATGATTTTCACCGCTCCAACACAAAGGATTTGTTGAGGATGATCATCATGAGAGCGGTGAAAATCACTGCTCCTGCACATGGAGTGAACTCCAAACATGTGAGAGCGATGAAAAATCGTGTTATTACACAAGTAGCTTAGAAGGGTTTGGCGAAGCAAAAAAAATTACTGCTCGAGCATGGGAAGGAAAACCAAAAGAAATATGGAAAGAAATTTGAAAACCCCATACACCAAAAGAAATATGATGAGTAATGAAAACCTAAAGGCATAATACAGAGAATGACGTGCACACCCTTAGTAATGAAAACTGGGGAAAATAGAGTCGCACATAAAAATGTTTAGGGAAGAAGATACAAAAGATCCCAAGAAAAAATAAAAACTAAAAGGTGAGGGAAAAAAACCATTTGTACAAACATGAAATAAAACAAGAAGAATGCAAAGAATGAAAAGGAAAGTGCACCTGGTAAGAAACATCGAAACCCTAACTCAGATGCTTGCAAAAATTCATCTACAAATTTTGTTTGGTAAGATCTCAGATGATTAGTGTGAAGGAGGAGGAAGAAAATGAATTAAGATGAGAAGAAAATAACTTAAAATTACTTTAATAATCCCTTAAATCAATCACTTAGTGAACTAGTAGTTCATTAATGATGGTGTACGTTAAGGGAGGGAAAATGCACTAGCGGTGAAAATCACCGCTCGTGCATGTAAGCGACATGACAAGAAGAAACATGTTGAAGCGGTGATTTTCACCACTTGTGCATGTGAGGTGTAGGAGCGGTGAAAATCACCACTCTAACACCTGGAGTTAATTTTCAGACATAAGGCTCATGTAGGAGCGTTGAAAATCAACACTCCGACATGAGTGAAAATTTGACTAACTCCCAAAGAGTGGGAATTAACAAAAATATATGTTTCAAAGATTTTTGAAAGACAAACAATGAGATACGCTCAAATAGATGATTTGAGTTGTAGGAGTGTGCATCAAGGGAAATCCAAATTTACCTCATTTTGCGTGCTTGAAGTACATGAAACTATGAAACAGACAAGTTTCGTAGGGGGTTATCTCGTGAATCGAGCATTGCTAGATTCGAGGATAACAACTCCCAAACTCATAATTTTTTGCCACAACCTCCAATTTTTATGATTCTTGCAGTTTTTGAAAGGTATTGCAAAGCTTTATCCAACCATTCATACACATTCCTATTTATGTCCCAGGTATATTTTTTATTTAGTTCTTTCCCAATGGGTATCCTAGAGGATTACTTGGATATTTTGGCAGTTGAGAGAATTTTATTTTGATCATGATACTTCATTTCAGCCACATTTCATGTATTGATCTTTAATTTTATTATTTGAGAAGTGTATCATTTTTATAATCATGGGTTATGCAACTCATCCATCTATAATAGTTTTGACTAAGGAAAAATATGAACCTTGGGAAAAAGACATTCTAACACATTACAAGTGGCTCATCCTTTTGCCTCATCTTTATGGGCTCATACCTGAGCCAAATACAACATGGAAAAAATAAATTTGGGGTAATAATAGTGATCATATCATGGATTGATTGGTTCTAGTTTCAGTGCAAGCATCTTTAGAGAGACCTACAATCATACTTCAGGAATAGGTGCCCATGTATAGTTTGAACCAATATTTGGGATATTTTTGGAGATTCACATAATCCTCCATTCTCAGATGATATTGCATTAGATTGCCTCATTCCACTTGATCATGTTGAAAATTTACCTTTTGATGTTGTTACCTTAGAGGAGCTTTAATATGATTCAAAACTTGAGCGTCTTGATGATCTAGAGACTTCTCCTGCAACTCCAACTCCAATTGAGATCACACATTCATCTTCTATTGGTGATTCATTGAGAAATATCAATGATTTATTACGACATGTATCTAATTTTATTCTTGATTTATATTCCTATTTATTAGACATTGCATCTTTGTTTGTGGAGTCTCACATTTTATATTTGGAGGACCAACTTGAGGGTTTATCTCTCATATTTGATGGTAGTCATGCCACAACTATTATCAGTTGATCTTTGTATTTGGAGTTAGTTCAATATCAATTTCCATTGATTCTTGGTTTGTCACCTTTGTTGTGATTAGGCATGTACTTGATTTCATTTGGCATCATCATCATCTACCAAGAACTTGGTAACCTATTATCAGATTTCAAAGACACAATCTTCATACATATGGATTCTTCTTCCTACCAATTCTTATCCGAAATGGGAAGCATTCTTGCATTTGTACTTTGTCTTATTTCTTTCGAAATGGAGACATGTTATTTGTAGACATTGGATCATGTTTTTTCTTCAATCATTCATCATTTTTATAGGAGATTACACATTGTGGGGGGGATACATAGTCTCTCTCTTTCCATCTTATGGGGGGTCATTGATTTTATATTCATGATGGATGTATTCCTTGGGGGTTATTATTGAGTCCTGTATACATCATCCTTTTTTATATATTTTCTCTCTTTTCGAGAGGATTTTTGTCCCATTGGGTTTTCTCCTTTTCTTCATTTGTGGTAGATTGCATTTATACATGGGTACCTAACATGGCCTCGTAGCTAGGACCCATCCTTGCATTTTTGCATCATTTTCATAATAATATACTCTCTAAGTTGAACTTAAGGGTAGTGTTGGTGTAAATAGGTGTTTTACCTATCTACTTCAGGTAGAGGTCCTATTTACGTGTTAAGTTTACTTAGGTTCTATGAAATATTTCTAGAAGTATTAGGTGTCATGTGATCTTATTGTATCTTATCATGTCAATTAATACTTGTGTCCTAAGTCATTTAATAATATTTAGGTAATTATCTCATTGTACATTATTACAATACATGTCAAGATCTTGTCTAATCCTATCTCACAACCTTGCCTTTATAAGCAAGGCATCATATGTACATTTAACATATTCAATAAATCAATCTTGCATCCTTAATCATAGAAAGATATTTTTTTCATCTCTCTCTTGTGGAAGATATTTTGGTTTGGAAGTTGATCTTGGGGTGTTGGGAGTTCACCATTCAACTCCTACAAGTTAGTTAACATGCTTTGGGTGCCCTATTAACACAAAATTATGATAAAGATCAAGAAAGGGAAATCTATTACCCAAGCATTATATGGTTGGATATGAAGGTGATTAAACATCCATAAAAAGTATTCCTAAATATGGTATTTACCTTCCAAAGTATAATACACTAGATGGTTATATACAAAAGAAAACATGTTTCCATGGATGATCTGTTGAAATACCTCCTCTCTGAAACCACTATGATAGAAAGAATGGCCAAATGAGTTATTCTCCTTAGTGAATTTGACATTGTCTATTTTAGTAAAAAAGATATTAACGGAGAAGTAATCATAATTCAGTAAAAAAATCACCTTTAGGAGACACTCACCCTCTCACTATGGACTTTTGTAATGAGTTCATCCTCATTCTTACAAAAATAGACAAATGCAAGCTCTATTTTCATTGTTATTTCACCATTCATGGCTCTATGAAAATAATCTTATTCCTTACACCATAATTAGACCTCATCTCCAAGGACTTCAAGATAATTTTTCTATGCACCCAAAACATATTAGAAAATAGGGCATTAATCTTAGGCTTCAAACTTGTAGTTCAATATACTATCTAATATTTATCATTCAATGACTCATAACTTATCATCAAACAAGTAACTAATGAATAAAATACTAAGTATGACAAGCTCATTGCATACAAACAAATGGTGGATAAATTTAGATGGTACTTTAATGGCATTATCCTTTGAACAAATCACATAAGTTAATAATCCTAGCATTAAATTATTCATGCTAGCATACAATATCCCCAAATCTAAACTAGTAGGTAAGATTATTGGTCCTAATAATCCTTGGTACCATGACATCCATTCCTATCTCACCCACCAAACTCTTCCATCCAACCTTACATCTAACTAAATTAAATTATTTATCCAATGTGACTCTCATTTAACCATCCTTGGTGGCACACTTTATCACAAGGGCTATACCAACACTTTTTTATGGTGTCTAGGATTGAAAGAATCAAACCTAGCACAATTAAATAAATTCATGAGGGTATTTGTGAATCCCACACCAATTTTATGGTCCTAGCCAAAAATCCCCTTCACACAAGATATTATTAGCCTACCATGGAACAAGATGCCTGCCATATATATGAAGAAATACTTAAATTTCCAAAAATACAAAGATTCATTTCATACTCCATCTTAGACTTTGTATCCCATCATTATTCCTTGGCCCTTCTCTACTTAGGGCCTTGACCTCATATGTAAAATCAACTCTACCTCCTCCAATATGCATAAACACATCATTATTGCTACTTAATACTTCACAAAATGGCTTAACGTGATTAAACCTACTTATGTAACCAAAAAAAAAAATCCAAATTTATCCTTATAATCATATCATTTATCAATTTGACATTCCCACCTCCATCACCATTGATAATAAAAAATATTTCACAATTTTTGAAGTTTAGACCCTTGTAAAATTTGTTATATAAAACTCAAATGGTCCACTCCAAATTACCCTCAAGTTAATGATTAATTTGAGGAATCTAATAAATCTCTTACCAAAATCCTTTAAAATATTGTCAATGGTATTGGTCATGACTAGCTCCTCCAAATCTGCCCCACCCTATGGGGAAATTGCATAAGAATTCACATCCCCATAGGAGCCACTCCATTCTCTCTACTATATGGGGCCAAAGTAGTTTTACCAATTGAGGTTGATTTACCATCACTAAAGATATTAAAAATCCTAATTGATGATGATGAGTATTACATTGCACAACTAAATGAGTTGAAAATATTGGATGAATATAGACTTAATGCACTCAAACACTTGGGATTATATTAGAGTTGCCTCTATAAAAGCTATAATTAATGAGTCAAAGCTAGAGAATCTCAATTTGGTGATATTATCTTGAAGGAAAATAAGAAAAAAACCAAATAGGACAAAGAAAAAATGAGCAAGTTTGAATCAAATTGGTTTGGTCCCTACATGATTGTGGCTAAATATAGATCTAAAGCTTGCTATTTGACTACCTGTAATGGTTAGGAACTAGAATGACCTCTCAATATCATGCATCTCAAACACTTCAATGCATAAAAATCTAGATTAATGGCGCTATTTTTATCATGCCTAGATTAATACTAGGCATGCAACCAATTCTATTATAATAATAATCAGCTATGTTAATACTAGGAACAACCAATTATTTTCTAATTATAACCTATAATAAGATTAGGTGCAAACAATAATAATTCATAGTTAAAGCTTAACATGATATTATACATTTTTATGGTGCACTTGGCTGAATAGACCCTCTAAGATTGGTCTTTCACTAAAGGAGTAAACATTTCTAGACATGTAAAGGAAAAAATTGTTCTAAGGAGCTTGGAGTGCAATCCAAAGAGATTGTAGTGCACGTAAAACATTCGGTACAAAATATTCAACAAGAAAAAAAAATTTCTTTGGAAAAATGCATGCACAACTTTGCTAGTCTAATGGAAAAAGCTCCAAGTTGACGAATTACATAAGGCCATACATACTCTTGATTGAGCCATTTAAAAATAAATTATTAAAATACCCTCATAAATTGTTAATTTCATTTTTTACCGTACATGAGTACACATATCATTATTGATCTAATTATCTCAAACAATGTGAACCTTAGAATAAACAGTGAAGTTGTTGAACCAATAAGATTGTAAATAATAGATAAATATTTCTTTTAGAAAGAAAAAATATAACAAGAATAATTTGTTAGTAGGTACAACTATTATGAAAGATTTATTATAATAGTATACTTGCCAAAAGCAAGTACTAATAATAATCACCTATATTAATACTAGGCACAACCAATAATTAAAACTTTACATAATATCATACATTTTTATGATGCACTTGGCCTAATAGACCCATTAGGATAGGACATTCACTAAAGTAGTTTAAATTTCCAAACATGTGAGGAGCATATTCATTCCAAGCTTGGTGGAATCTCAAAATTTTGAAGTGTATGTCCATCATTTTGTATAAAATATTTGACAATAAATTTGATCCTCTTTGGGAAAATACGTATGGAGCTTTACTAGTTTGATGGGGAAAGCTTTAAATTGGCAGACCATAGAAGATTGTACACATTCTTTATTGTGGCACTAAAAATAGTTTATTAATATTATTATTCAACCAAAAAAAATTCATAATTTTATTTTGAACATTTCTAATTAAAATAATACATGTCAACTTTATAATAGTGTTGGCATTTCAATTCACACCTCTGGAATGCGGATTGGAAATAGACAACTATGCACAGTTAGATTTCTCTTCAAATTAAGAGGGGAACCTCCCTCTTTTTTTATATTGTGTAATTTAAATAAATACTAAACTAATAGCCAATCTTTTTATTCTCATCTTGAGAGCACGAGGTTATAAAACTCTTCATGTCGTAGCTGAGGTTTTCTCTAGTTTCACAACTACAACTACAACTACAACTAAGCCTACACTAAAGATGCTTCTAATTTCTCAAGTAAATTCAGAGCAAGATAGTTAGAAGTAAACGGGGAATAATTGATAAACACATAAATAAACTTGCTTTCAAAATACCCTCAAAGACTCGTCGTACTTTTGAGATGTATGCTAAAACAAAGATTATGCAAGTTAAACATATAAGACAATAACATTGAAATTTTTTGAGACTGTGGATCAAAGAAAGGTAGGCATAAGATTTATTTCCTCAAATTCCAACAGTAATAACACAACTGGGACAATAGATTGTAGAAAAAGTAGGCATACAATATATGATCAAACCAAATTACACTTGACAAAGTGAACAAATACTGAAGAGAAAAGTTGTAGGCAAAATAGGCACAACAATTTGTTATCACAACAACGGTTAAGAAAATAATGGGCAAGTCTACCCTTATTTATACACAAACAAGGAGTAGGGAACCCTAAAATCTCCTTGTTTTTACAGCTAGTTTTGCCAACATGCAAATTTTTTTTCTAAGACTAAAAAAAAGATAACTGATAACTATCTATCTGCTAACATGAGTTAACTGACTCAACTAAAAGAAAGGCTCCAACTTCACAATTGATATCTCCAAGGAATAGATATGCATGAAAGAGAACAACCAAATTTGGAAAAGGCATCAAGTTAGCAGTTGCCTTCACTTGAGTTCTAAACCTAGAAAATATTGCATGCTCCAATTGGTGTCTCACTGATTGATAACTCTGTCAGCCCTGCAGCTGGAGTGATGACCTCTATTTCTTATGTAGTTTTATGCTTATGGTGCTTCTCTTGATTTTCAATGGAAGATTATTGTATGATGAAAATCATGTAGTTTGACTGTGAACACGCCTATATTTGGACAAGTTCTACACAAATGCTAAAAATAGCTTCGGTGGTTTTTCTTCAAAAAAAGGCACATTTTTTGGAAAAAAGTTGAAGTCTAGGTTTTGTAGAGAATGTCGTTGTGAAGAGACCCAGATCATCAGATTTTGAAAAAACTGATTTTTTCAAGAACATGCAAGATCGCCTAAAAATTAGAAGTCGTGAAGCAAATTTTCTCAAAAAACCTAAGGTTTGGGCTTTGTAGACAATGTCATTGTGAACAGACCCAGATCGCCAAATTTTGAAAAATTTGAGAATTTCTTAGACATGTGTGAAAAAGTAATTTTTAAAAAAATTATAAAATTTTCCAATCTTCAAGAGGAGCGAAGAACAAGTATACCTAGATCGGTGAAATTTGAAAATCTCAACCACCTATTTTTGAAAATTGATGCCCTAGAAAAATAGACTCTGAAAAAGTGAGCTTCTATGCTTCCCAATCTTGAATCCACAAAGAAAGCTAAAAAATCACTTTGTTTGAGCCTTCAAATCCTATTGAGAAGAAAAAATTATGTTTCTTCCTCTTGAAGCTAACCTCCAAATTGTGAATAATGAATGCTCAAGGCTTGCTTAAATAGAAGTTTGGAGAAAAATTCCTTCATGCATGAAACCATAAAATTTTCAAGTCCACGCATGCCCTTATCTGACCTCGTTTGCATTAAAATTAAAGAAAAATCCTTAATATGGCATTGAAAATTGTACATGCATAAACTTGCTTTTTTGAAAAAAGTAATCGAAGGAAAAAAACTTTTTAGGCATGAAGCCTTGGGTGCCCTTCTTGACTAGGGATGCTTTTCCTCTCCAGAGTTAGAATATTTTTTAGGATTTTCAACTTTTCCTCGTTTTTGACCTCAATTTTATCTTCGTTTTTGGATGTTTGACAAATCCGATGAACTGGTTGGCAGATTCGTTGAAGAGCATGATCAAATCTGAGAAGGATCTCTTGGAGGCTACAAACCCTAAAAATTGATTTTGAGGGCTTGAAATCGTGGGCACCCCTGGCTAATAAGGGCACTTTTATTTGCTAGACAACCATTTTTTAATGATTTTCAATTTTTCAAATTTGTCTCTCGTGTTTCATTCTTCGTTCGATCTATAATTATCGATGATTGATGAATCTTCTGGTCAAGCTGAGATATTCATTGGAAAGCCTGATGAAATTTGAAAAGATTGACCATTTTTACAAACCCTAAAAGATTATTCTAAGGGATCAAAACCCTAGGTGCCCCTGGTTGACTAGGGCGCCCATGTGTGCCAGAGATTTTTTTTATGCTTTTTATGCTTTTTCAATTTCTCCCTCTGATGAAACACCTCAATTTGATTTGCAATTTTGGTCATTCAACTGATCTTGAGAACTTGTTGATGTATTTGTTGGAGAACCTGATCAAATCTGAAAAGAATCTCCTAGAGGTCGTGAATCCTAAAAATTGCTTTTTATGGCTCAAAATTTTGGGCACCCCTAGACAACAAGGGCGCTTTTCCTCACCAAATAGTCAAATTTTGAGTTTCTTGATTTTTTCTTTGACTTCCTTCATTTTTTGTTTGATCTGAGATTCTGGCCATTTGGTAAATCCTATGAACTAGATGTTGGACTTGTTGCAAAGCCTAAAGAATTCTGAAGAGAACCCCCAAAACTGCAAATCAGGTAAGTGCACCAATCTGTGACACAATTTTGATGCCAAATTGGAAAAAATTGCAAAAACATCCAAATTGAGCATTTGGCGAGCACCAAATGCAAAAGCTAATTAAAAAAAAGAAACACATTTCAAACCTCATTTTCATTTCAACCCACGACTTGGCTTGGAGGTTTTCAACTCTGCAACTTGCGATTGCCAAATCTCTTCCATTCTTTGCACTCTTAGCTTGCAATACTTCACAAGGATGCCACCAACACATCAAAGAGGTTGAAGGTTGTAAAGAGGTATGTATTTTTATTTTTTTTATTTTGAATTCACTTTAGAATGTAGATTGAAATAGGTTTTTTTAATAAAACTTTGTTCTAATTCTTAAGGAATGAATCTCCACCTCCAAACATTGAGAATTCACATTCACCACCTCACAAAGAGCCTCTTATACAAGAACAACCTAAAACCCCTCCATTAATTTATAGGAATCCTCAAGGAACACAAGAAAATATCCTAAATCAAATTGAAAACAATAAAAGAGACATTGAACAATTAATTGGAAGATTAACCAAGCATGCCAAAACCCACCCTTATAGGAGAGGGATTGTCAAATCATTGAAGTCAATTGTATCTCATGTAGGAAAAATGAGCGAGAAAATAAATTTTTGGTCAAATAAGAGGCATGAGATGAGACAATTTTAAGCTAGTGGTTTGTCATATATAGATGTGAAAAAATAAAAGATTAGCAAAGTCGACTTGTGTACCCTATTTATAGACCTGAGAACCAACACACCTTTGTCTCATGCATGTAGGAGGTTCCCTACCCATTGGTGCCACCATGAGTTAATTAAAAATAAATTTTGGGAGCGATGATGGATGGTATTTGACCAGCCTCCATGCAATAACCATGATATACCACAATACTTTTTGAGGAAACTCTATTGTGAGTTTGTCCTCAATAAGATGCCAAATTATTTTGACATATTAGACTTTCAGGGTAGAGGTGAGGGCTCCACACATGATAGACCTGTTGCACGATGTAATCTATAGTTGGTACTGAGACCCTTGGCCAAACCCATGGTGGATCATGTCACTATTCCTTCCATTTTTAAGGATAGTGTAGAGGTGGACATGCTAGACTCGATTAGCTCGCTCACCCAAACCATTATACAGTGTGTGAGGCCTCTAGTAGAGCCTGAAGTGGAGGAGACATGTAGGCCCCAAGCTCCAACCCACCATTGTGGTGCTTGTGGTGTTGTTTTCACATACAATTATCAGAGTGCTTGAGATGCAGCTACACAGCCTACATCAGTTGTAGAGGTGATGGATTTCACAGATGATTTGTTGAATAATACATTCGACATTGACACTCAAGTAAAATTCAGCAAGTTCATTTAATTTTTTTATTAAATTATATATTTTAATTTAAGAATAACTAAATTATTAGAATATCGATATGATGAAATTTCAGGGTCAGATTTTTCATGAGACCTGCTCCATTCCTGTAGACCCTTATTCGTTCTTGACATTGAGTCCACAGGTATGCAACTAGTATTAAAGATATTATTAATGCATTTGAATAGTTGAATGTTATATTTGAATGTTTGTCTCATAACATGTTTTGGATGTCAAACAGTTTCTTGGTGGACCTTCGAACTCCACACCTCGCAATTCATGTCCTCAAACAACTTTCACTCGAGTAGCCTTTATTCATTAATGGTGTTGTAAAACAATGTTAGCTAGTTTTCATAATTTTGCATATACAAATCTAAAAAACTGATGAGAAACACAAACATTGGTTGCTCTTGTGAAATCCTAATTATATTTACCATTCAATGTCCATCTCATTCTTCCATTCCTTTCATCACACATATTTTAACCATTTTATATCGCATAGTAATCCTCACTTCATTCATGTGAACTTCATCGTGGCATTATCACTATGTTGATAGCATGCCCTCATTAACATTAGTTCATCAACATATGTAATACGAGTCTTAATGAGCACTAAACTTTGGCATTTGCAAGAGTTTGGACTATCCCAATGGACTTAGTACTCTCACCATTTTGTGATCTATATGCACTATATTGTAGTCTCAATTGAGGCCAACCATTTACTCTTTCATTTATGATAGTTATAAAGGGACTACCTCAACTTCTTTATATTACTATTAGATATGTTGTTTCATTTGTAGTTGTTGACATCAAACAACCCTGGTGATGTTGGTGGAATGATCGACCATGGAGTTGCTGCAGCAATAGCCAATTCTGATCCATTGAGAGATTTATGCAATAGATTAGTCGATTTGACATTATATTTTCTCTTTTATGGTCTATTATGGAAAAATTTCATGATAATTTTATGTAGTTTAATTTCTATCTCGATGGTTGCTACAAGTGGTTGTCACTCCAGATCATGGAAGTGGTAATGTTGTAAATGTGCATGATGACTATATCTATGTGGTAAGTGATTATATTTTATTGTATGTCATTCCACAATTCAATTTCTATGTATTAACATCTTTACTTTTTATTGTATCAGTTGAAGGTCCAGAGTGAAGAGAGGACTAGTGAGCATGTTCAAAAGACAAGAGAACCAACATGCACTCCATCTAGATGAATTTTAAAGGCAACACGAGATCTTTTTCCTTCCCCTAAAGGAAAATGACTATGTATTAGGGTCATTTGTTGTATGCCTATGTGGCATTTTGGAACATATGTTTTGTACTATCGATATATATGTGACATTTTATGTCCATATGGCTCTTTTTTACTAAGCTTGTATGACTTTTTTGGATATATTATATATACTTTTATCAATATATATCATTGTATAGTTGTACAACTTTTTGATTAAAGAAAATCTTATTTTTCTACTGCCATTCTTGAATAATGTTATCATGCGTATTGTGTAAATTGTATACTTGAATGTTGTAGGCATGGATTTTGTTTACATCTAATGTTTAATTAATTAATATCAATTTCTCAATAAGCTCCATCTAATGTGTATTGTGTAAATAAGCTCTATTCCTAGTGGTTTGTATCCTTTGCAATGCTTCAATTACTTGTGCCTCACTTATTCACATGTATTCTTCACTTATTCACGTGTATACTTCACATATATTTTGTGTATTCATGTGTATTTTTCTGCTCCCAATGTATAATTCATGTGTTCATGTGTATTATTCATGATTCATGTGTATACTTCATGTATTTGTGTGTATGTTCCATGCTTCTTGAGTTCTATTGTTGTCTAGTGGCAAGGAATTTAACACCAAAAGGTTTCAAATGAACTATAAGAGCTCCTTCCCATAAAAAAATCATGGAAAAATTTATTGCTTTCAATTCATGGCTGAGGCTGGCATCCAACGACTAATTGTTTTGATTCTAAACCTTAGCAATCATTGCATTTGCATCTATAGAACAAGTGGATGTTTCAAACCTCATGGGCATATATATACCTCTATGAACTTGGATGAATGTGCATCAAACACATGATAGTTGTTGATCCAACCAACAAAATTTATTTGCATCTGCTAATATCACAACACTTGACATCTCATTAAATGAAATCAATGCACATGTCAGTTTTAATGATATTATGAAGATATTAGATGTGTATGAACAACAATATAAGCTTGATTTATAAATGCATCACCCATGTACAATTATCACATTTCTCCCATATTCATCATTTAAATAAGTTAAAAACCCTCCTTCCATTTTCTATGCATAAAATAACATGACAAATCATTGAGAAACATGGTCCTATAATTGTTGCCACATCATGTTTTATAACTCTAGAGCACGAAAAACCATACGTCATGGATATTAAATATCCAGATCCAATGTTTCACTAGTAGACTGAATTTTGTATCTTAGCAAGGGTGCACTATTCGGTGACAACAACTATAGTTCAGACTCTTAAGGGATTCAAAAGGTTGAACGTAGCTCAAAGCGATTTGGCATGTTTGGGTGTGAAAGAGGACCATTCCTAGTATAAACGTACCCACCTAGACGTGTTGGAACAATTCGTTTGGTCACACAAGTTATAGAACAAAAGTTGCACTGCTTATATTTAACATCTTTTTCCCCAAGTGAAAAGTCACCACCATGAGAAAACGCCTCTGAGATAGCAAAAACTAAGAGAGGTTATTGTAGAGGGGCCCAACGCAAACCCATAGGCTCAAACGAAAAGTTTCTAAGTGTCACGGTATCCAAGTAACAATGTGTTGAAATTTACAACTATTTTGCACTTTGGACTCTTAAGGGATTCTACTGGTTGAATGTAGCTCAGAGTGATTCAATGTGTTTGGGTGTGAAAAAGGACCATTCCTAGCATAAAATTATCCACTCAAATGCATTGGAATAGTTGGTTTTTTCACATGACTTGCAGAACGAAAGTTGCACCACTTTGTAACTTTTAACTACTTGCATTTGACAACTTTTTCCCCAAGTGAAAATTCGCCACCACAAGAAAAGGCCTCTGAGATAGTGAAAACAAAGAGAGATTATTGTAGAGGAGCCCAACTAGATCCTATAGGCTCAAACAAGAAATTTTTAAGCGTCACGGTATTTGAGTAATAGCATGTTGAAGTTTGCACCCATTTTTCACTTTGGACTCTTAAGGGATTTAGGCGGTTGAATGTAGCTCAGAGTGATTTGGCATGTTTAGGTGTGATAGAAGACAATCCCTAGCATAAACATACCCACTCATATGCGTCAGAATAATTTGTTTGGTCACACAAGTTGCAAAACGAAAGTTGCACCACTTTGCAACTTTCAACTACTTGCATTTGATAAATTTTTCCCCAAGCGAAAATTCACCACCACGGGAAAACACCTCTGAGATAACAAAAACAGAGAGAGGTTATTGTAGAGGGGCCCAATACAAACCCATAAGCTCAGATGATAAGTTTCTAACCATCACAGTATTCGAGTAACAACATTCTAAAGTTTGCAGCCATTTTGCACTTTGGACTCTTAAGGGATTCTATCGGTTGAATGTAGCTCAAAGCAATTCAGCATGTTTGGGTGTGAAAGAGGACCATTCTTAGCATAAATTTACCCACCCAAATGCATTGTAATAGTTTGTTTGGTCACATGACCTACAGAAAAAAAGTTGCACCACTTTGCAACTTTCAACTACTTGTATTTGACAATTTTTTCTCCGAGTGAAAATTATCCACCACGGGAAAAAGCCTCCGAGATAGCAAAAATAGAGAGAGGTTATTATAGAGGGGCCCAACATGATCCCATAGGCTTAGATGAAAATTTTCTAAGCATCATGGTATCCGAGTAACAACATGTTGAAGTTTGTAGTCATTTTGCACTTTGGACTCTTAAGGGATTATATCGGTTGAATGTAGTTCAGAGCGATTCAGCATGTTTGGGTGTGAAATAGGACCATTTCTAACATAAACGTACCCACTCAGATGCATCAAAACTATTTTTTTTGTCACACGAGTTACAGAATGAAAGTTGCATCACTTTGCAACTTTCAACTACTTACATTTGACAACTTTTCCCCAAGTGAAAATTCTCCACCACAGGAAAATTCCTCTGAGATAGAAAAAACCTAGAGAGGTTATTATAATAGGCTTAGATGAGAATTTTCTAAGCATCATGGTATCCAAGTAACAACATGTTGAATTTTGTTTTCATTTTGCACTTTGGACTCTTAGGGGATTCTATCGGTTGAATGTAGCTCGAAGCAATTCAGCATGTTTGGGTGTGAAAGAGGACTATTCCTAGCATAAATGTACCCACCCAAATTTTTTAGAACAGTTCATTTGGTCACATGAGTTGCAAAATGAAAGTTGCACCACTTTGCAACTTTCAACTACTTGCATTTGACAACTTTTTCCTCAAATGAAAATTTTCCACAATGAGAAAAAGCCTCTAAGATAGAAAAATCCGAGAGAATTTATTGTAGAGGGACCCAACACAATCCCATAGGCTCAAACGAGAATTTTTTAAGCATCACGGTATCCGAGTAACAACATGCTGAAGTTTGCAGCCATTTTGCACTTTGGACTCTTAAGAGATTTTATCAGTTGAATGTAGCTCGAAGTGATTCAACATGTTCAGGTGTGAAAGAGAACCATTCCTAACGTAAATGTACCCACCCAGATGCGTTGGAACATTTCATTTGGTCACACAAGTTGTAGAATGAAATTTGCACCACTTTGCAACTTTACATTGCTTGTATTTGACACTTTTTCCATCAAGTGAAAACTAGACACCAGGAAAAAATGACTCTAAGATAACAAAAACTGAGAGAGATTATTGTAGAGGGGCCCAACATGATCCCATAAGCTCAAATGAGAAGTTTCTAAGCATCACGTTATCCAAGTAACAACATGTTGATGTTTGTAGTCATTTTGCACTTTGGACTCTTAAGGGATTTTGTCGGTTGAATGTGGCTCAGAGTGATTCAGCGTGTTTGGGTATGAAAGAGGACTATGCCTAGCATAAATGTACCCATTCAGATGTGTTGGAACCTAAGTTATTGGGTTTTTCATTTTAGCCCCCGTACCGGCCAAAATCTGTGTGGGTTTGGGTTCGAGTTTGGTCCTTCTCTAGGTTCGCTCTGGGTTCAACGTTTACTACCTGGGTTCTTTGTGGGTCCTTCTGTGGGTCCTTCTGTAGTAAATGTTGAACCTTGGCCAAACCCATGAAGAACCCAGGAGGACCCGGGCGAACCCACGTCATCCAACCCAGAAAAAGGCAAAAACTCAACTTAAAAACATAAAATAAAACCCTAAAAAGAGCCCAAATTGCTTTATATTGACTTGGCCGACCAAATGAGGCTCATTTTGCAAACTCAAAAGAGTAAAAAACACTATTTTTTTTGCCCCCAAGCTGAAATAGTTGATTTTTGCAGGTTTTCTCTTTTTTTTCGAAGGTGAGATCCTGAGAGCTATGAAGGAGTTCAACTAATAGAAACAAGAGAGGAATAGGTGCACTAACAATATCAAGCAATCAAAGGTGAAAGAATCTATCCTCTCTATTTTTAGTTTTCAATAAAAAATTTGAAGATTTTTCAAGTTTTTTTTGTTCTTCTAGTAAGGTTTGAATTTTTTTAAGAACATTTTGTGCAAAATAAGGGGTTATAATGCCCATTTTTTCTTTAAAAAATTACTTTATTTTATTTTATTTTAGGTTCATAACTTCATACAAAATGGCCAATAGTTCTGCTTTAGTTGGCATAGGTGCAGAGAGTCAATTTAAATATGATCTAGGCTCACCTCTTTGGTGACATACGACAATGATTAAATAGCTTCTTGGTGGTGGGGGTTATGTTTTGCGTTGCAACCAATGTGGAACTACATATAGGAGCTTGTATTTTCGAGTGAAAGCCCATTTATGTGCTATTGGTAATCAAGGAATAAAAGTTTACCTTGGGCCAAAGAAAAAAGGGTTGCCAAAGGATCAAATAATGGGTTATATTAAAGAACAAGAGGACACTGACAAGGCATTCAAATTACCAAAGGCTACAGACCATCCTCTTATGAAGAAAGGTAAAAATAAAAGTAAAAGCTCGCAAATACTTAGTGGCTTATCAGAACCGGCTGGCCCACATCCTTTCATGGAAATGGCACAATCTTCTGAAGGAGAAAATGTTTCAATGACACGAAAAATATGCCCATTGGATAGAGCCTTCAAAAATGAAGCAAGGGAGTTGGTAGATGAGAGCATTGCACGTTGCATTTATGGCAATGGGCTTCCTTTCAACATTTTTAGATCACCTTATTGGCGAGAAATGGTGAATGCCATTTCTAAGACAACTCTTGATTATGTTAGTCTTGGGTATGAAAAGGTGTGAACCACCTTATTGGAAAAGGAGAAAGCTTCAGTAGAGGTAGCATTGAGATTAATCAAGGATACATGGGTCGAAATAGGTGTGTCCATCATTTTTGATGGATGGAAGGATTGCAAAAATATACCATTGATCAATGTTATAGCAGTGTCTCCTAGAGGGGTGATTTTTTTGAAGGCAGTTGATTGTGAAGGGAAAATAAAAGATGCAAGTTTTATTGCCTTTATCCTCATAGAATCCATTGAAATGGTGGGGCCTGACAATGTTGTCCAATTCATAACGGATAATGCTAAAAATTGTAGGGTAGTTGGGGCTATAGTGGAGGCTAGATATGGTCACATTTTTTGGACACCATGTTGAGTCCACTCACTCAATTTGATAATGCAAAAGATTGGTACACAAATTGAGTGGGTCAAGAAAATCTATGCGGAGGGCGAGGAGATCCAAATGTTTGTGACTAATCATCATATGTTACAAGCCATCTTCAAGACCTTCTCCAAGTTGAAGTTGTTGAAGTTAATTTAAATTTGATTTTTTAATATAATTTTTATTTTTTATTTTTTATTTTTCATTGCTGATTTGTGACATGCATTTTCTTACCATGTTAGGTTGTTGAAACTCAATTTGCATCTCACACAATCATCTTAAGATGACTTGTGAAGGTGTGAGAGGCCTTGAGTTCTATGGTCATCAATAGCTTGTGGAGTGTATCGAAGCAATCAAGCACAGAAAGAGCCCAAAAAGTGAAAGCAATGATCTTAGATGATGAGTGGTGGGATCATGTGGAATATGTTATAAATTTCATCGAGCCTATTATGAGCATGATTAGGTATGTTGATATTGTTCGCCCATGTTTGGGTGAAATTTATGATGACATGGATTCCATGGTGGAGAAAATAAGAGCAGTGATAGATGCCAAGGAACATGACCCAACAGAAACATTTTTCAAAAACTGTACAAACTATTATTGTTGATAGTTGGAACAAGATTACCACCCCTTAACATCTCTTAGCATTTTTTTTGTCACCAAAGTATTATAGCAAAGATATACTTTTATTTTCGAGGCAAGTGACACCATATAGGGATGCAGAGGTTGTTGTTGGCTATAAGATTGCATTTAGAAAGATATTTGCAGATGAAGAAATCCAAAGCATTGTCATGAGCGAGTTTAGCCAATTCATATTTGCAAAAAATCATGATTTTTCCACTCATCTAGACAAATATAGGAAAAATGCTGATGATTGGTGCTATCTACATGGTCAAGGCTCCATTTACTTGCAACCTCTTGTGATTAAAATACTCTCCCAAGTATTTATCTTTTTATTTATTTATTTTTTCATTTTTCATTCGATGTTATTATGTTATATATTATGATTATTATCAGCAAGTAAAATTACATACTAGTTACTAAATGTTGTATGCATACTCAATAGGTTGCAAGTTCCTCTTCAGCTGAGCGGGATTGGAGTACATACTCCTTCATCCACTCGATCAAGTGCAATTGTTTAGCTGCAAAAAAAGTAGAGGATTTGGTCTATGTACACTCCAACCTTCATCTCTTATCACATAAGAAACCTGAATACAATGAGGGTGTGACAAAGAATTGGGATCTTACCCCTGAGTGTGCTGATTTAGATGCTACAGTTGCACAACTTGCCTTGGCTTCTATAGATGACAATGAGGCAACTAATGCACCTAGTGGGAGTGGCAATCCAATTGATAGTGGTTCAAATGAAATTGAACCAATTGATGACCACGACCTTGATGCTTTTGTTGAAGATGAATTTGAAGAATACTGAATTAAATATTGTCTTGATTGTAATTTAAATTTTCAATGTGTCATGAAATTTTAAGACTTGAGTATTTACTATTTAGTAATTTACTGTTTACATTTTTTCAAACTATGAATATGATTATATGAGGTATTATCGTATGGCGTATTTCATTGTTTCAATATTCTATGGCATTATGGCATTATAATTATATGATTATAATTTTGAACATTCTTATGAGTTATTAGTCTATGGAATTATGTTTATAATTTAATAATTTATATATATATACTCATGTACCTGTACTCGTACCCGTACCCTAGGATTTTGTTTTTGCCAAATTGGGTACCCGAACCCGAACCTGCATCTGAATCTATACCTGAACTGACAACTTAGGTTGGAACAGTTTGTTTGGTCACACAAGTTTAGACCGAAAGTTGTACCACTTTGCAACTTTACACTGCTTGCATTTGACACTTTTTCCATCAAGTGAAAATTGGACACCATGAAAAATGACTCTGAGATAAAAAAATAAAAATGAGAGAGGTTATTGTAGAGGGGCCCAACACAATCCCATAGGCTCAGACAGAGATTTTGTAAGCATCATAGTTTCTGAGTAATAGCCCATCAAAGATTGCTGCCCTTTTGCACTTTGGACCCTTAAGGGATCGAGTCAGTTGAACATAGCTCAGAGCGATTCAGCGTGTTTGGGTGTGAAAGAGGACCATGAATAGCATAAACATACACATCTGAATGCATTAGAATAGTTTTTTTGGTCACACGAATTGCAGAATGAAAGTTGCACCACTTTGCAACTTTACATTGCTTGCAATTAACACTATTTCCATCAAGTCAAAATTGGACACCACGGAAAAACAACTCTGAGATAACAAAAATTGAGAGAGGTTATTATAGAGGTGTCTTACATGATCTCAATGTCTCAAATGGAGCCTGTAGCTAACATGATATCCGGGTAACAGTCCATCAAATATTTCTTCCCTTTTGTAATTTGGATTGTTAAGGGATTACATTGCATGAATTAAAATTGTTAGAGTAATAAGTTATATACTTAATTAATTATATCATACTGGTTAATTAATTAAGTCACATATTCCTCTAGTTGCTTAAGCTAAACTTAAGCACATTAATAATTGATTAATTATTAAGTGTGCACACTAGGGTTTCATTTAGGGTTTCCCTTTTAGGTTTTCTTGATCTTCTTCATAAGGATTGATCTCTTTGTAATATTAGAGATTCTCATAATGCATTTTACACTTTGAGGTTTATAGAATATCTTGTTGGTTTTGCATGTCTTTTGCATGTGACAGGTGATTGCATGCAGGTGATCATGGCTTTTTATGTGTTGAAAAAAAAAACATGCAAAACCAACAAGATGTTCTATAAACCTCAAAGTGTAAAATGCATTATGACAATCTCTAATATTACAAAGAGATCAATCCTTATGAAGGAGATCAAGAAAACCTAAAAGGGAAACCCTAAATGAAACCCCAGTGTGCACACTTAATAATTAATCAATTATTAATGTGCCTAAGTTTAGCTTAAGCAACTAGAGGAATATGTGACTTAATTAATTAACCAGTATGATATAATTAATTAAGTATATAACTTATTACTCTAACACCCCCCCTTAAGATGAACTTAGGAAGAAGCTAAAACACTAGAAGAAGATGCATGCAAGCAAAGATGGGTCCCGACAACTAGACCTAATCAGGTACCCATTTACAAATGCAAGAAATAGGTAGAGGAGGAAAACCCAGTGGGACAAAACCCCCCTACAATGATATGACATGCTGCAAAGAAGCACTGGAAGAATACTGTAGAGTAACACTAGAACCGCAATCTGGCAAGCAAGGAAAGATACTTCTGTCTACAAGAAACCATATCAAAATAATAATGATGCAACAATAGACCCGATGCCTCGGAACACTCGAACACTCCAAACGGGAACAACGCTGGAATCTATGAAGCAGCAGTCAATTATTGAATGATGAATCAGTGAAAATGAAGTGCAAAGATGCAAGAGACACTTTCCCAACTGCCAAAAATATCCAAGTAATCTCTAAAACACCCATCAGGCCAAATCTGGATTAACGATAAACTTGGGACAGATACAGAAAAACTTAGGCACATTAATAATTGATTAATTATTAAGTGTGCACACTAGGGTTTCATTTAGGGTTTCCCTTTTAGGTTTTCTTGATCTCCTTCATAAGGATTGATCTCTTTGTAATATTAGAGATTCTCATAATGCATTTTACACTTTGAGGTTTACAAAACATCTTGTTGGTTTTGCATGTCTTTTGCATTTGACAGGTGATTGCATGCAAGTGATCTTGGATTCTTACAAAAATAACTGAATAATGTCAAGCATACACCTTTTGACCAAATCTGTTATCACCTTCATACATGCTATAAGTAAATCGATTGAAGGTCCTACAATGGTGATGTGGCCCATCTTTCGCTACTTTCTCATACCACTGAACACTTGCACCAGCAACCGATATTGTTCATTTCCTAAGTTGACAATCTTAAGTATAACCTACAATCACAAATGCATCAATGACAGTCCTAAATACATATGATATCAAACACCAAAAGAGAATAGCAACTTAAAGGTAGTCAATAGAGAGCGACATATAATTATCATTTTGCAAATTAACAATAATGAAATTTTGCAAACCCTTCTAGAATCAAACTTAAACGCTTCAAAGAAAGTAGTGATCAATAACATGACTTTACAAATTCAATGTGCATGTACTTAGAAAACAATCTACGAAACCATCTAGGTATTCTCTACTCTTTATTGTATCAAGTATTGCCTTGTGGTTAGACTCACGCACTTTCCACAAGTTCTTGTTCGCAGGTCTGCCCTTATATTTGATCAAATGAACGTTGGTTGTGACTACACGGTTCGAGTAGTGAAGAATATTTTCATGTGTGTCGAAGTCCTCAGACAACCAAACTACAACATTCTTAACTAGGTACCTTCTAATCCATGTTCCAGTAACAACCATTGAACTTGTAGGATATTCTATTTTTCCTCCATCTATAACTAGGGCCTCCAAATTCTTTTTGGCCTCAATACAATGAAACAGGTAATAATATATACCCTCTTCATTGTCTTCATCTACAATCACCGCATAAACATGTCCTACATTGATATGTTCATCTTGTTATATGTATTTTATGATCAAAATAAAACCTAAAAGTAAGATATATTACCTGGTTCTAGTAGGTCTGATACATGATCAAAGTCAACAGATGATTGCATCTCCATGATTTGTAGAGGCATCGGGAGATGATAAGTGTCAAGTAGGGTTATACTTCTTACAAACCATGCATCAACCCACTTTGTCGACTCATAATCATTCCATGGTTAAATTGTACATGCAGAACAAAAGCATGCCATCTTTTGCATATGGATAGTCCATGTACCTACATTAGAGCTTCTAAAAGAGTGTAGCTCACTTGATCTTGTTAGTGTACAAAAATCCTCATATTTTTCAATGGTAGTATCATCTACTAAATGAAAAAATCTATGAACTAAAGAATTACCTTCACTACCTAGACCCATTGCATGATTGCACCACTCGACAATTGATCTTGTATTTGTCAACTTTACATTGTATATATACTTTAACTCTTCTCGTGCTAAGGCTCTTTTGATACATGCACCTGCTCCATCATGTTCCCCCTTTCCATGCCCGACCTCTAAGAAATTCCACATATGGGGAACACCATTGATCCTATGCATCCTACTCAACTAGTAAAAAATTTTGGAGTTCTTGAATTGTGATGTACAGTTATCTGACCATATGATATGTTGACTGAATGATATGCCCCTGCTAGCCAGATCAACATAGAACATCTACAAGAAACCTTGCACAAACTCTATAGAATGTGTGTGATCATCATTGATGTAAAAGTGATACTCCCTCAATACTTTCATGTTATCCTCTGTACTATTATTTTCATGAATGAATGATATATGCACAAATATAACAAGTTGCATGGAGTTGTAGTACTGTGATTGCACCTCATTCTATGGTTGTAGTGTGTAGTTATCTACAAAGTCGATAATTGAAACAATGCTATGAAGTGGAAACGTGTCCTTGCATAACTTGAACTGTGAGTCCAACCATTGAGCTCTATGTGTATGCCTTGCATAATCATAGATCACCTGATCATAGAAAATTCTCATAAAACGATACACTAGAATCTTATCACTGACCAATTCAAACTTCTTTTCTTATTTCCCATCTTTTAGATTGTAGGCCATTGTCTTATATTTGCCAAATTCCACAATTCTGTCTCCAATAGTGTGTGTACTAGCCATGTGTTGGAAAATTCAAAAAAAATTCATGCCACCACAATGATCACATGTGCCATCCAAACATGACTTCTTGTAAAAAAATTGACCATCCACTCTTTCACATAAAATGGAAGATAAGAATTTCCTTGAGGATTTAGGTGGATGCCTTATGTTACATTCCTACAAAACATTGTTAGTATGCATATCTACACATATACGTCGATAAACATTATAATGGTTAGAAAAATCAATATGTACTCTACAACAACAAGTAGTGCGTGTGTGATTTATTTTGACATAAAAAGGCTTTAACATTTCAAGATACCTTTGACATATTTTAATTTCAGGAAACTTCCATACAAAATCAGAAATAAATTGGGTTTGAGTGGTATCCAAATAATTCTTTGGATGTGGGTCATGGATTATACTACCAATTCTCCTTATTACAACATCTCTTTGATTGGGAGAGGTCCTTTTGTTATCCTTCCAATAATCTACTATTATAGTTCTCCAGGCTTGAGCAATTCTTTTATCTCTCCATGGCACTCTACCCGAGAATTCCCATAACTCATTGCTATTTGACTCCTCCACTCTTTCATGCCTTCCTTTGGCTCTCATTATAGATGATCTAATTATTTTCAAAGACTTACTTGTCTTTGTAAGGTTCACCTTGTTCCTTGTTTGTTTTCTTTACAGTGTTTTTGTCATCACACATCGTGTGGCACAACTATCCTTCATGCGTGAGGTAGAACCCACACTCTCATTGCACTCATCAAGTTCTTTAAAATGGAATTTTCACTTGAGTCATTTGAAACTCTTAGCCTAAGAGCCTTCATGGTGGGTCTAAATTTGTGTTACCTCATCATTTCAACAAATAGTTGGCATCTTCCACCCTCACTTAGCTTCACAAAAAATAAAATCCATATCCTTTGTGCATATCTTTGACATGAATGTTTTGGAATCTTATTAAAAATCCATTTCAAAACATTGGAATCTATATCAATAAAAAATGTAGGATTTCTATGCAAAACTCTAGGAGTTCTCAAATGTAAATTTGTGTCAACATTAGGAATCTCAACAACATCAGGGATAGATCGTGTACCTTCAATCGAAGGTGCAATTGATGACATACCTTGAGATTGGCATGTAAACGATGTTTTACCCCCAACTTGTGATGTCATTTGTGGAGTGCCTTCAAATAGAGATGTGTTTGTTGATGTACTTTTAAAATGCAATGTTTTTGATGGTGTGTCTTCAATTGGAGATGTGATTTCCAATGTACTTGGAAAACCACATGTTGTTGTTGGTGTGTCTTCAATTGGAAATGTGCATTAAACTTCACTTATGATTGATGTTGTGCCCCCAACTTTGGTATCCATTTGTGTCCTTCCACGATCTTTTTTCATTTGTGCTCTTTTTTTTCCAATTGGACATCTCTCTTAGATTGCACGAGAATTTTTGGTTGTATGGGCTGCAATTCCTTTTCTTCACGAGCTACAATTTTTGATTCTCTTCTCCTTACATTTTTAACTACACATTCTTCCAGTGTTAGATCCTTTGGTTGTTTCCTCAACCTGACATTGAATGCTACATGTTCACAAACACACATAGAACAAAAGTAAGTAATGCATTTTATGAAACATATTGATATCGCTAATTACATTGCATTTTATGAAAGAAGGCAGTGAGATGTTTGGAATTATCAAACATGTTTATGCTACAACATTTTCCATACATACATCTACCTCCATACTGCAAGAAAAGTAAGTAATGGATAAAGTTTCAAACATATCCATAGTGTTGATTACATTGCATTTTATGAAACACACCACACATTTTATGAAACATATTGATATCGTTGTTTACATTGCATTGCATATTTTTAAAACTCAAAGCATTACTTTACATTTCATAACTAATGTGACTTATCAAATATTACATATCTTATCAAACATTGTTGTCCCTAACCTAGGGTTTATAGAGAGCTTCAAAAAACCCATAACTTTTGATGCGTCTGGTGAAATATATGAAACTTGGTACTAATTTTTTGTATGCCTATATGCATGTGCTAACAAAAGGAAGGTTGCTAAATCATCATTTTGTGTGAGTTATTGAGGACGCTTTGTTTCTTTTTGCAACTATATTGTGTAAAACCTAGTAATTTGAGGGATTTGTACAAAAATTGCTTCATGTAAGCATTGATCAATGTTAAGACTTGGGTTTGAAGGGAGTATTTGGAGTTTGGACAAGTTCTTAGGAGAAAATAAGTGTCAAACCCAGGGTATAATTTGTTGCTACCTTTGGAAACTAGATAATCCCGTGTTTATTGTTGTCAAAACCACATTGTGATTGTCAACCAATCCATGAAGAACATGAATTCAAAGAAGGGTTTGTGATGCTATATCTTGGAATTATTCACTATTTCTTTGGCAATGAGGTAACTTAGAAAGATAATAAGCATTTTCAATTGCACACAATTTTCCCTTTTTTTAATTTCTTAGAAAGGTAAATGGTATGAATGAATGGAAACTTGCATTAACAACTATGTCAAGTCACTTGAATTTATCTAAGCACATGATGAAGGTGATTTTTTTATGGAACAAAAAAATTAATGGAAACTTGCATTAACATTGATGAAAGCTCTTAGGTTTTCCAAATTAGTTGAAAATAAAGGTTTTCCCACAACCATCACTAATAATGAATTTGAATCTATTATGTCATGTTTTCCATTTTATATCTTCAAGCTCCTAAAAATTAAAATTTTACATGAAAAATTCATCTAATTTAATGTTGAATTCTATGTGTAACAATGAAGATTAATAAAATCATCAAATGAATGGTCCATAAATTGTCAAAACAAAATTAAAAAACTCAATATAAACATCTACCTAAAATGAAATAGAGTGAATTCCACTAGCCATGTTGGAAATGGACTACTATAAGCAATGCAAATAGAATTCATAAGAAAATTTGTGTTAAGTTGATATCATTTATATAAGTTTAAACATGAATTCATCTAAATTATTTCATATTTTTCATTATTTTTCTTTAAACTCATAAAAATTAAACTTTTTTATACAACTCCCATATAATTCAATGTTGAATTCCAAGTCCAATTGTTATGATTCATAAAATCATTAAAGGAATTTAGTTTATATTGTTAAAAACAAACAAATATACTAAATATAAACATTTCAATTTACCAAAATTAATATGCTTCCTGAGATAATGTAAAATGATGTAGAAACTTAAAAATGTCTTCTTCTACATTGTCTAGCATGCAAATTGGTGGTAAAAAGGTGATGGATCAAGCATAGATTGGTACAACAAGGAGTCAATTGCATAAAAAGGGTCTTTCTGAGGTGAATAAAGCATTGAACTAGACAAATGCAAAAGCATGTGGGATTGAATCACGGGGTCAACCCCTGTTTTTTCGTTTCAAGGTAAAACACATTTGGTTCTCACCAAATTTGGAGAGCACGAAATTTGGCGAGCACCAAATGTGTTGCTTTGAAATGTTCACCTTGCATAGAGAGGAAGGGAGTGAGACTTGAGATAGAGAGAGAGGTGATAGGAGTGAGAGAGATTAGTCTAGGTAGTTTGGTAGGGACTGAAACTTGAGAGTGATAGAGACTTGAGAGGGATAGAGAGTTATCCAATTGGGGTGGGGGGAAATACCTGAAAATGGGAGAGGGGTTGGGAGGGATGAGACCTGAGAGATACAAAAATGCCAAAGAGGGAGAGAGAGAGGGAGTGTGGGAGAGGGGGTTGGAGTGAATTATATTTGTCTAGGTAGAGTTAGAGGTACATGAGACTTGATAGAGAGAGAGTGTGAGAGGGCATTGGAGTGAGATAGATTAGTCTAGGTAGCATGGGAGGGAGTGAGACCTGAGAGATAGATACTTGAGAGGGAGAGAGAGTTATTTAGTTAGGGTGAGGAGGAATACCTAAGAGATGGATTGGGAGATAGAGGGATGGGAGACCTAAATCCTCAACCCTAAACCCTTAAAACCAAACCCTCAACCCTCAACCCTCTACCCTCAATCCTCAACCCTCAACCCTTAAACCGTAAACCATAAATCCTAAACCCTCTACCCTCTACCCTTAACCCTTAAACCCTAAACCCTGAACCCTGAACTCTTAAACCCTCTACCATCTACCCTCAACCCTCAACCCTCAACCCTCAACCCTCAACCCTCAACCCTTAAACCTTTTTAAACCCAACTAAACTCTCTACCCTAATCTCTCAACCCTCAACCCTTAATCCCTCAACCCTTAAACCCTAAACCCTCTACCCTCTACCTCAACCCTCAACCCTTAAACCGTAAACCGTAAACACTATACCCTCTACCCTCTACCCTTAACCCTCAAACCCTTTTAAGCCCAACTAAACTCTCTACCCTAATCCCTCAACCCTCAACCCTTAATCCCTCAACTCTTAAACCCTAAACCCTCAACCCTCAACCCTCAACCTTTAAATTATAAACCATAAACCCTAAACCCTCTACCCTTAACATGTAAACCCTAAACCCTCTACCCTTTAACCCTAAACCCTAAACCCTCAAATCTCTACCCTCTACCCTCAACCCTCAACCTTTAAACCCTAAAACCCTCTACCTTAAACCCTTAAACCCTAAACTATAAACTATAACCCTTAAAACCCTAAACCCTTAAATCCTATACCCTCTACCCTTAACCCTCAACCCTCTACCCTCAACCCTTAAATTTTAAACCCTAAACCCTTTAACTGTCTACCCTCTACCCTTAAACCCAATACCCTCTACCCTCAACCCTTAAACCCTTTTAAACCCAACTAAAATCTCTACCTTAATCCCTCAACCCTCAACCCTTAATCCCTCAACCCTTAAACCCTAAATCCTCTACCCTCAACCCTCTACCCTCTACCCTCTACCCTCAACCCTCAAACCTCAACCCTCTACCCTCAACCCTCTACCCTCTACCCTTAAGCCCTAAACACTAAACACTAAACCCTTAAACCCTCTACCATCTACCCTAAACCCTTAAAACCTCTACCCTTAAACCGTACACCCTAAACCCTAAACCCTTAAACCCTCTACCCTCTACCCTTAACCCTTAATCCCTAAACCCTAAACCCTAAACCCTCTACCATTAACCTTCAACCCTCTACCTTTTATCCTCAACCCTCAACCTTTAAACCCTAAAACCTTCAACCCTCTACCCTCTACCCTAAACCCTTAAATTGTAAACCCTAAACCCTAAACCCTAAACCGTAAAAACCCTAAACCCTTAAACCCTCTACCCTCTACCCTCTACCCTCTACCCTCTACCCTCAACCCTTAAACCCTAAACCCTCTACCCTCTACCCTCTACCCTCTACCCTCTA
This sequence comes from Sequoiadendron giganteum, assembly GCA_007115665.2. Taxonomy (NCBI): domain Eukaryota; kingdom Viridiplantae; phylum Streptophyta; class Pinopsida; order Cupressales; family Cupressaceae; genus Sequoiadendron; species Sequoiadendron giganteum. The sequence goes on along the minus strand of CM021108.1, from coordinate 258,475,100 downwards.
CCCTCTACCCTCTACCCTTAACCCTTAAACCCTAAAACCTTAAACCCTATGTACCCTTAAACCGTAAATCATAAACCCTAAACCCTAAACCCTTAAATCCTAAACCTTAAACCCTCTACCCTCTACCCTCAACCCCCTCCCTCCCTCTCTCTTATTCAGTTAGGTTGGGGGAAGACCTGAGAGAGGGAGTGGGAGAGAGGGAGTGGTAGAGAGAGGGATGGGAGACCCAAACCCTCAACCCTCAACCCTTAAACCCTCTACCCTCTACCCTCAACACAATACCCTCAACCCTCAACCCTCAACCCCCTCTCTCTCTCTCATCCCTACACCCTCTACCCTTCAACTATAAAATAATCCCTAAACCTTAAACCCTAAACCCTCTACCCTTAACCCTTAATCCCTAAACCCTAAACCCTCTACCCTCTACCCTCTACCCTCTACCCTCAACCCTCAACCCTCAACCCTCAACAACCCTTAAACCCTTAAAACCTCAACCCTCAACACTCTACACTCTACACTCTACCCTTAACCATTAAACCCTAAACCCTTAAACCCTCTACCCTTAAATTGTAAACCATAAACCCTAAACCTTAAACCATAAACCCTTAAACCCTAAACCCTTAAATTGTCTACCCTCTACCCTTAAACCCAATACCCTCTACCCTCAACCCTTAAACCCTTAAACCCTTTTAAACCCAACTAAACTCTCTACCCTAATCCATCAACCCTCAACCCTCAACCCTCAACCCTCAACCCTTAAACCCTAAACCCTCTACCCTCTACCCTTAACCCTTAAACCAACCCTTAAACCCTCTACCCTTAAGCCATAAACCGTAAACCTTAAACCCTAAACCCTTAAACCTTGTACCCTGTACCCTTAACCCTCTACCCTCTACCCTTAACCCCCCTCTCTCTCTCAACCCTACACCCTCTACCCTTAAATCGTAAACAGTAATCCCTAAACCCTTAAACCCTCTACCCTTAAGCTGTAAATCGTAAATCCTAAACCCTAAACCCTTAAACCCTCTATCCTCTACCCTTAACCCTTAACCCTCTACCCTCAACCCCCCCTCTCTCTCTTAACCCTACACCCTCTACCCTTAAACTATAAATCATAATCCCTAAAACCTTAAACCCTCTACCCTTAAACCCTTAAACCCTATACCATCTACCCCTAACCCTCTACCCTCTACCCTCTACCCTCAACCCTCAACCCTCAACCCTCAATCCTCTCTCTCTCTCAACCCTACACCCTCTACCCTTAAACTATAAACCGTAATCCCTAAACCCTAAACCCTCTACCCTTAACCCTTAATCCCTAAACCCTAAACCCTCAACCCTCAACCCTCTACCCTTAACCCTTAAACCCTCTACCCTTAAACTATAAACCCTAAACCCTTAAACTATCTACCCTCTACCCTTAAACTATCTACCCTCAACCCTATGCCCTCAATTATCAACCCTCTAACCTAAAAATTGGATCGTCAACCCTCATCTATCTTTGTCCCTCCCTCCTTTTCTCTCCTTCTCTCTATCTCACTTCTCCCTCCATCTCTCCCTCCATCCATTCCTCCCTCTCTACCCTAATCCCTCAACCCTATACCCTCAACCCTTAAACCCTTAAACACTCAACCCTAAACCCTCAACCCTTAAAACCCTAAACCCTTAAACCCTCTACCCTCAAACCTAATGCCTCAACCCTTAATCACTCAACACTGAACACTCAACCATCTTTCTCTCTCTCACTCCCTCTCATTCTCTCTCAAGTCTCTCCCTCCTACCAGAGAGAGGGGGAGAGAGAGAGGGATGGAGAGAGGGAAGGGAGAGAGAGGGAGTGGGAGAGAGATAGAGTGAGTGGGAGAGAGATAGAGGGATTTAGTGAGAGAGAGCGAGAGAGGGAGAGACTTGAGAGAGAGGGATGGAGAGAGGGTGGGAGGGAGATACCTGAGAGAGAGGGAGAGGGAGAGAGGGTGGGGTGGGGGTGGGAGGGAGATACCTAAGAGAGAGAGAGAGAGAGACCTAAGAGAGAGGGAGAGGGAGACAAAGTGGGAGAGGGAGAGAGGGTCTGGGAAGGAGAGACCTAAGAGAGTAGGAGAGAGAGGGAGTGGGAGATAGAGGGATGGGAGAGATACAAGGAGTGAGAGAGAGACTTGAGAGAGGGAGAGGGAGTGCCCAAGATAGAGGGATGGGAGAGATATGGAGGGAGTGAGAGAGAGGGGGGGGATGGGGGGAGATACCTGAGAGAGAGAGAGGGCGGTTGGGAGGGAGTTACTTGACAGAGAGGGAGAGAGAGAGGGCATGGGAGAGAGATAGAGGGAGTGAGTGAGAGAGATAGAGAGAGCCCTGAGAGAGGGAGAGGGGGTAGGAGGAAGAGACTTGAGAGAGAGAGGGGTGGAGGAGAGAGGGAGAGAGAGGGAGAGTGGGAGAGAGATATAGGGAGTGAGACAGAGAGGGTGTGGGAGAGAGATAGAGGGAGTGAGGGAGATAGATAGAGAGAGACCCGAGAGAGGGAGAGGGGGTAGGAGGGAAAGAATTGAGAGAGAGAGGGAGGAAGAGACTTGAGAGAGAGGGAGAGGGAGAGAGAGTGGGGGAGAGATAGAGGGTGTGAGAGAGAGGGACCTAAGAGAGAGGGAGAGGTGGTGGGAGGGAGATACTTGAGAGAGAGGGTGAGGGAGAGGGAGGGAGATGGAGGGATTCAGAGAAGGAGGGAGTGGGAGAGAGATAGAGGGAGTGACTATGAGAGGGAGAGGGGGTAGGAGGGAGAGACTTGACAAAGAGAGAGAGGGAGAGGGGCTAGGAGGGAGATACTTGAGAGAGAGAGAGGGGGGAGAGAGATAGAGGGAGCGAGAGATAGAGGGAGTGGGAGAGAGAGGGAGTGTGTGTGTGAGAGAGAGAGAGAGGGGGGAGGGATATACTTGAGAGTGAGAGAGAGAGAGAGGGAGAGAGATAGAGTGAGTGAGAGAGAGGGAGTGGGAGAGATATAGAGGGAGTGAGTGAGAGACCTAAGAGAGGGAGAGGGGGTAGGAGGGAGAGACTTGAGAGAGAGAGATGGAGAGAGAAATATAATGACCTAAGAGAGGGAGATGGAGTGAGAGACAAAAATACTAGAGGGGGAGAGAGAGGGAGAGTGAGAAAGGGGGTGAGAGATATATTTATCTAGGTAGGGTCAGAAGGAATGAGACTTGAGAGAGGGGATTAGAGTGAGAAAGAGTAGTATAGGTAGTGTGGGAGGGAGTGAGACTTCAGAGAGAGAGAGACTTCAGAGGGATAGAGAGTTATCCAGTTAGGGTAACGAGGTAGAGAGCGTATGAAAGGTAAAACCTCAACTATCCATCTACGATCATAAACTATGCACTCTAAGCATTATCAAAAGTGGTCGACCAAAGAGAGGGGAAAGTAAGATTTTGTTCAAAGCAAGTCATTGGGTGAGCGCCAAATTAATGACCTGCTTTGGATGTGTTAATTGACATGATTTACCAAATTTCCTCATATTTTTGTTTGTGCTCATCGTCATGTTTGCACGTCTTTCAATGCAATTTTATAAAAAAATCATGATGGCATTAACCTCTCTCTTAGCTATCTAAATATATAATTCTTTTTCATTTTGATTGAGTTAAGATTTTGATCCATAGCTTCTATTGTGAATGCCTTCATTTTTCATCAAAAACCAACATGTGCGAGTTTAAGGATAGATTTTTACTTGTTCATTAGAACGTGAAACAAATTACATTTTTTAAAACTAGACTCCATTCTACATAGATGAAAAAAAATCAATTTTCAATTAGTTTTCAAAAAATTTAGGGGGGAGCACGCTCAAATTTCAGCTTTTTAGGATGTGTCCACTTTCAAAATTCATAAAATATTATATTCATTAAAAAAATTATCTGAAATAATGAGGATAAACTACATGGCGTTAGCTAATTTCTCACTATTGGGATTTTTGAAATTCTAAAAAGATTTAATCAAAAAGGGGGGAGCCCTCAGGCACTATGTTATTTTTTTTTATAAAAACAAGACCTATTTAGGGCCCCCCCTTTTTGAGACCCTTAATCTTCATTAATTTCAAAAAGAATTAGTAGCTTAGAAACTAGACTCAAAGCACTTCAACTTTTGTTCTTTCTGCATTTTGAAATTCTGAGTGTAACTATCTTCATTTTTTCATGTAAATCAGATTTTGCTAATTTCAGAAAAAAGTAGCATCTTAAGAGCCAAAATTGTGTCACAGATCCATGCACTTACCCAACACTAATAACTGTTTCTGACCCCTTGAAATCTTGGGTGCCCTTAGCCAATAGGGGCGCTTTTTTGCTCCAGACAACCATTTTTGAAGATTTTCATTATTCTTGTGCTTCTTATTCACCACCTTCATCGATCACATCGACTGTCGTCGCTGACACATTGATCGTGTTCACCGTCGTGCGTGCATGATTTGTGAAAACTGAAAAATTAGGTCACTTGCACATTGATTATGTTCACCGTCGTGCATGCATGATCTATGAAAACTACAAATTTGGCTAAGGCATTGATTGCCAGGCGCCTCCCTTGAAACAAGGCACCCAACTTCTCCAATGTTAGAATATTTTTATCATTTTTCGCTATTTTTAGATTCCCCTCCTTTGTTCACCATTTTTTTTATCATCTTTCGTCGTAGATTGATCTATGTAGCATTTGAGACTTTGATTTTGACACCTGGCAACTGACCATCTTCCATTGATGACCTTAGAGGTCCTAATTTATCTTCTGAAAAAGCAAAATAGACTCACAAGAGAAAAACTAACTTTTTGACAGTTATGATTGGACTAGCGTGATCAAGATGTAAAATCAACCAATCAAAATTAGTTTGAGCCATTTCTGTAAAAAATTTATTTTTAGCCATTTTCCTTAAAAAATAGGGGCCGACATGCAAATTTCAAAATTTTCCAAAATTTTGTGGGCATCCTTTTGATAATAAACCTAGAAAAACCCTATGATCCATTTATTTTTCAAAAAATTGTAAAAATATAAAATTGTTATTTATAGAAATATTGACCCTTTTTGACTTTTGAGGACCATTTTACAAGATTTTGACCATTTTTACCAAAATGCCTTAATGAAGCAAAAAATTTAATTTTGGGTACAACAAATAGATAAATATTTATTTTAGAGAGAAAAATTCTTATAATTTGTTTTGATTAGAGGTAAAAAATGGGTTTTGAAGGGGCCCAAAACCCTGTGTAAAAGAAGACAACTGATTCAAAAAAGATCATTAGTAAGCATAATCAACATGACAACAACAAGTTGTAAAAAAGAAAACTCGCAGACCACCAACAACCCAACAACAACCATTTAACAGATTAACATGACAAGAAAGGTTGCAAAAGATACACCAGCAAGGGCCTGAAGCCTAGAAACAACCTAGTTTTATCTGGGATCAGAAACCCCACCCAAGTTTTGACTGTAAAAACCACCTAAAACACTCAGGCAACAAAACCGCATAGCAGGAGCAAGCCTTCTGCTCAGAAACAACAAAACCAAACCCAACGAAAGAAAATAAAATCTAATGGTACAAACCACCATTAAACCCAACCTCTTAATTAAAAACAACAGTACATAAGAGGAGAAAGACCCCTTGAAGCACCTAAGCACACCATAGACAATCTCCAAGTCCACCTCAAGAGGACTGAGCTCCCCTCTATAGGAGAGGAAGCTGTGAGACCCCAAAACACCAAGAGCACACCTCTACAACAACCTCAGGCTCCACCTCGAAAGGAGAAGCATCCACCTCAATAGGAGCACATCCAAAGCAAATCAGAAAAAGAGGACTTCCATCCACATTTACCACACCCACCTCCAACTCAATAGGAAATGACTCCTGACCATCAAGAGTTTCCTTCTCCTCATCATAAGACATAGTGCACAAGAAATGGAAGAAAGTCAAAGCTCTAGAAGATTGGGGAACCACACCATCCTTAGACTGAGCATGCAGGGGCTCCAAAAGAGAGACCTCACCCAAACCAACATGAAACCCCAAGGGAGCAAGAGGAAAATGCCTTCTACTCCACCATCTCCCAACAGGCAACACCGAAACACCATCAACAAAAACACTTTCCTCAGAAGAGAAATATCTGTAAGCAAGCCCATGAGATAAGACCAGACTCCAAGAGCCCAACAACTCAAGCAAGCCACACCTGGCACAGAGCCAGCCAAAGAGAAGGACACGAAGGAACCGTTGTTCACAAGAGAAACCCCATCCAAAACACATCCACATCTTCAATAGTCTCCAAGGACGGTACTAGTAGGCAACCTACGACGCTATTCCAAAAGAGGAACCTATCACCACGAGAGCCAACAACAACAGGAGCAACATCTCAACCTAGGCCCAATAGTAGAAGATCCCACACGAGAATCCACCCAACACCAACAAAACCCCACTAGGATAGTTATTCCAAGAGGAGGAACATAATTGCCAACAAAAACATCCCCACAACCAAAAAATATTCAACAATATTTTGGGGCAGAGCACCATGCTCAAAAAATACAAAGAACAAGCCCCAAAAAAGGAGCCAAACCTACACAGAGAGGTTTGCACACAAAACCAAGAATGTCTAGAGACCTGACACAAGGGCAAGCCCTTCACAACACCAACCATCACCTCTTCACATGACAAAGAGGTCCAAAAGACCAAATCCTGAAAAAAGGACATCAGAGGCAACCCACTTCCAAAAGCACAACGACCCTAGACATAGACCTCCCACACCTTAGAAGCAGAAGTCAAAATAGAAAACACACCCATAGGCCACAGAGCAGCCCATAAAGCCAACACATTCGCCACTAGCTTGATCTCGACAACACCACCAACACCCAAAGAACTCCAACTGTGACCTCCAGGAAGCAACCCACTCAGCCTCGTAGCCGAATAGTCCAAAGCTTCAACCACAAGGAGCAACAACAATTCGGAAGAAGTCCCACCAAACACAGGGGAAGGAGGACCCCCTCTCTCTCCATCATCTGAATCGCCATCATCCTCCGCCTCCGTAGAAACCTCAGCAGACCCTCCCAAATTTGAAAATGTAGCGCTCCCACTCCCACTCATCACTCCAAATTCTTATAATTTGTTAACAATATTACTAACAATAATTAATTATGAAATACTCATTATAATAGTATACTTGTCAAAGACAAGTACTAACAAGTGTCATGTAGTGGCGAGTCCCTAATATTGTAGTATTTTAATAAAAAAATTGTTTAGTCAATAGATGAACCATGATATGGAGATTAAAAGGCAAACAAAGTTTTTATTGTCTAGTTGATAGATGAGCTAGCATGATAATCTTCAAAGGTAGGTCAGATAATAGTTTAAGATCAAAAGAATCTTACATATTGAATGCATCCCAATGTTGTTGGGTTCTCAAGATTATAGTTGTTTGGGTTCACATTGACCCCAAGCTTGATTCATAGTAGGCACAATTGTGACTAGCACAATCAAAGTTGAGTTTGTTCCCTTATACTAAATAAATGATTGATTAGTTGATTTTAACTTTTGTAGCCAAGTCCCTATAAGCATAGTTGAATTTGATTTTGTCAATTTAGGAGAATTGTGATAATTTTAACTATTTGATTGACTAGCTGATTTTAAGTTTGATAGCTAGATCCCTAGAAGTGTGGTTGAAGTTGAGTACATCCAAAAATTATGTTAATTTTAACTTTTCATTGATAAATGAATTACATCATTTTAATATGTTAACTAAATTAGACATATAATAATTATAATATAAATATAATACTAAGAATCAATAGGCCTACAAAATCAAATCAACTAGGTTTAAATGGTAACTAATATTAATATATTAAATAAATCTATGTAAAAAATAGAGAAAGAACAGTCTTATATATTTTTAATTTACTCAAGGGTACTTCTATTTTACTTTAGAATTATTTAATAATTATTTTAATTTATTTATATTGTTTACTTCGTTTTGATTATATGAGAGAAATAGGTTTTGAATAGACCTGAAACCATTTACAAGCAGGTTTTGATGGGGACCCAAAACCCAATCAAAGAAGAACAAGCTGCATATGAATACAACATAGACAACCAACAACGAACCAGAAGCAGATCATGAAATGAACAACAAGACAACCCAAATCTACACAAATTGGTAAAGGTTTTAATGGGAACCTTAAACCCAACACAACCAAGTTTTACAATGGATCTTGAACCCAGACAAAAGAACCACCTAATTCAACCAGACAACCATCAACCTGTAATAGCCAAATTACAACAAAACACCCAACGAATCCAACCTCCCCACCTCGATAGGGGAGTTAAGAAACAACATCAAACACTAAAAATACTCATAATTCACACAATGCCAATCAACCTGAAACACTGACCAAACCTCTACCTCAATAGGAGAGTGATCGCCTCTATAGGAAATGATGACAAGAAAACCAAAGTCACAAAATATCAAACTTCCCCCAGATCCCCAACACTCCTCTCCACCTCCAAAGGAGAGGGCTCCACCTCAGAAGGAGAGTCTCCACCTCCATAGAAGACTTCAACTGAAGAAGCCGAAAGAAAGCAACAACACCCAAAGCAAGGAAAAACATGTCATCCTTTGGCATAACAGTAGATTGGAACACATAGAAATGACACTCCTCAGCCAACATTCTTGAGAGAAGAAATCTCTGATCCATAAGCATAACTAAATGAGGAAGCTCAATCGTTTGAAAGAACACATCCCCGTCTTGCAAAACAAACTTTAAAGCCCAAATGGAGAAGAAAAACCTCCCCTAAATACAAATTTGTGAGCCAACATCCAAGAAAGAAAGGCCACAAATTGACCCTTTCAACCAAAGAAACAACACCCACCAAAGGGGAAGCAAGGTATTTTCATCATGGGAAAGGTAGCCTCAACAATAAATAAAACCAAAAAGGAGTAAGCATCCAACCGAGAAAAACACCAACAAAGACTCCACTGCCATAAAAACAAAACAAACCCCTTAGAAAAAAACAACTTCAAAAAGCTAGGAGGGGTGCACGATAGCTCCCACCGAGAGCCAAAGAAGAAGGAAAATCATAGGGGCGAGAGGAGATCCCCTAGCACCCAATAGAGGTCGAAGACCAACCCATGGCAGCAAAACAAAAGATACCCCCAACCAAAAGAGGTCAGCAACACCCAGCCAGGGAAAAAAAGAAGCTTAGAAGACACAGGAGAACACTCGCTCCCACAAAATCCGTCGCCAAAGAGCACAAAACCAAGGCCCAAAAGCAAGCCAAGCCCTCACAACACCAGAGGAAGAAACAAGAGGAAGATTTCCCCACCCGAGCCAAACAACCATGCCGAAACAAAGGGTAACAGCTGACCCACAGAGGCTCCGAGCAAAAAGATGAAACAGGAAAGACCAACAACCACTTGGAAGCCACGGATAAGCAAAAAATGGAAGCACCGGGCCAGGAAACCTTCACAAAAGGAACAAGCGAGATCAAGGGAGAAATAGTTCCCATTGTAAGGGAAAGCCAAAGACAAAACCACTGCATAGAGCACCATCCACAACAAACTCCCTCAAACACCTGCAAGCTGCAAGAAAAGTAGAAATAATCCTCGCGCAGCAGCCCAGACTCAAGAAAAACCCAACCACCAGGCACCCGAACCACGAAAGGAAGAAGATCTTCCAGTGGAACCAGACGCCATCAGGATCACCGTCGTCATCTACACTCCCTTCACCCTCAGAAGTGCCTTCTTCCGAATTCAAACTCGGACTTCCACCTCTCCTGCTCTTATCATGTAATATTGTTTACTTTGTTATTATTTGTAGAATTATTTTTATTTATTTAAGAGTTATTTTATTATTATTTATTTGTTCTAAGATTTTTTTTATTATACATGACACACATATTAAAAAAATCTCTTAAAGAAATAAAATAAAATAACTTGTAAGTAAATAAAATAATTATTAAAAAAATCAAATAAAAATAAAGAAAATAATGTAAATTAAATAAAATTATAATTATTAAATAGTATTTTTATTACTAAGTGATTCATAGGTTTTTGTAGATTATTTATTTGTTATTGTAAATGTAAAAATTATCTAAAATTCTATGAACTTCATCTAGCATTGTGTTTAAATACATAATATATATTTTGATTTGTAAGAGGTATGTATATTAAGTTGTCAAAAAAGATTCATAGTTCGTTTGCATAGTAGGTGAGGCAAAATTTGCAAAATTTGCAAAATGTTGCCCTATTAGGCCAACCCCATTAACCATGCGACTACCCGAATATTCAAAAAGCCCCCATCGGCCACCAAGATTTACAGACTGAACCAAGCCCTATTTTCTTGAAACCCTACATGCACTTCATTGAAACCAGGGAGAAGACCATAACCGAGGTTAAAGGCAGACACCATACTATACCTGAAGCCAAGAGAAAGAAACACCAGCCAAAAAAACTCCACCCAACCCACAAACATACAACAAATTTTAACTGAAACTAGAGACCGTCACCCAGAGACCACCATACCACCACCTAAAAGTCGTTCATCTGAGAACATTGAGAAAACTCCTACACCTAGTGAAATCCATCCACCGACTCAAGCATTAAAATATTCTTTAGAAAACTTACCTCGTAACCCGCCAATTGTCGGTGCCTCACCACCCCCATCCCTTTAAGCTCCAAAAGCATAGGGTGGACTGTGATCACCTCACTCATAACCTTCAACAAAGAAAGATCACTTGGCCGAGGATCACCAGAGCTAGGGAATATCATCCTCAAGACCTCGTCCAAACCACCCAACAACTCCTTTTTGAAAAGCTTGCAAACGATCGCCTTCGCTTCTTCTTTGGGAGTATAGACATCCAAAACAGAGGCAAGAAACCGGGACACAATGTGGGTGTTAACTCGAAAGGTCTCGTTGTTCATGAGGTACCCTTTTCCCAGAATCATTTTGACCGCCACCACCGTGCGATGGTCGACCATGAGCATAATTATTTTTAACCTCTAGCCCATTATTGTTTTGAAAGCCATCTATCTAGCTTTGCTATCCAATTGAATGGGTGTGTCAAGCCCCAAACTGATGAGGGAGTCCGTAGATATCTCCAACAAAAAAATTGAGCGTTCCACCATTAAGACTACTAGAAAGCCAACACAAAGAAATGCAGAAATGCGAACAAACTTGCCTAACCCGTGCCACCTTTGATATTTATGGTTCTTGATCACCAAAACTTATGATGTTGTGCATAATCATGCGAGCCATTCGACTTTAGTTGTACTTCTGCCACCCGACCAAAAGTACATGATGAGGGAGCATGCTTTGCTAGCGAAGCTAGGCTCCGTATTTTTTCCCAATCATTAGATCCGCCCTTCAATACCCACGGGAACGTCGACAGGGGTGACACAAAATCCCGAGGCCATCAATGGGTGTCATTAAAAAGGTTGTACACCTTGCACGAACATGAGCCGCCAAATAGAACCAACCCAACCCATTTCAAAAGTCGCGGTGGCTTTCCAAGTAAGCTCTCGGACACTCAAGTTTCCTTGCCAACCTCTACCACTTCAAACCTCCACGTAGACACATCCTATGGTAATGCTTGCCAATCCCAAAAAACCCCGGCCTTGGCGCCCGCAATACATAATATATATTTTATTTACTACAATTAAATACATTTTATTTTAGTTTAGATCCTAGTTTAGAACTATTTGAATAAATTTAATTTTATTTACATTAGTAATTGAAGATTTATTTTTATTGAAAAATAATTCTCAAGTAAATAAAATTAAATAAATTTTAATAAATAAAATAATTTTTTAGATAAAAATAATTAAGAAAATAAAAAAAAATTCCTCTAAAGTCAAATAAATCAATTTTCAAGTAAATAAAACAACTTGTTCTTACTAGTTATAATTTACTTTAAAATTATTTAATAGTCATTTTATGTTATTTATATTGAAGAAATATTTTTATTTATTTATAATTTAATTTTTTCAAAAATATATGTTCATTGTGTTTTAATTTATATGATTACAACATTATATTTCATCTATACCACTCAAATGCATATCAACTCAATCACATAATTTATATAATATTATTATACTAATTGTAATATAATCATTTTAATTAGATTATTATTATATATTATTAATATAAATAAAACGTTGTGAAGTTTCATTTAGTTTGATATATAATAATACACACTTTCCTATAATCTATACATTTTATATATATTTACTATATATATTCAAGTGTTCTTGTCAAATAAACAATAACAAATTAATAATAATTATCATAATATAATATAAACATACATTATTATTTAAACAAGTATTATTATATATAACATAATAATCATTAATTACATGATTGATATATTATATAATATTTGATCATGATTGATAAAAAATAATATAAATATAAATATAAAATGCATATTAACTTAATCACATTTATATAATATTTGTAATATAATTATATTAATTACATTATTAATATTTATTAAAATAATTATATATTATTTATATAAATAAAATATTGTTAAATTTCATTTAGTTTGATATATAATAATACTTTTATATTAATTGGACCTTTCTATAATCTATATATTTCATATATATTTACTATATATATTCAAGTGTTCTTGTCAAATGGACAATAAACTAGCACTTGCACTGGAGGGGGTGCAAGGGGTACACTGATAGGAATGTATGGAGTAGTAAGAAGGGGAGTGGCATGCACTGTAAATAAAGAAGTAAACATAAAATGTGTTCATTTAATCTTGTTCAAAATATGTAGATAATGCTTTCTCCCAAATATATACAATTCTTGTTTCAAGTAAATACAAATTGTATGGAATGAAGCAAGATGAAAGTATTTGGGCGTAGTTTGTAACAGTGTATGGAATTTAATGGATAAATGAATGGATAAATGCATGGATAAATGAATGGATGAATGGATATTTGAGGCATGAAAAATATGGATGGCAGATGATAATGACCCATGTCAAGAAATATACCATTAGCAAGTGTTAATTGTACACTACTGCTAATATACTAGTGATATACTCTTCTTTTTTTGTTTACAAGTATAAATTACTTGTGATTCTGTTCGGTCATATTCGTTCCGTACACAAAAATGTAATACATTTTTTGTAACTTAATATATTATAAAATCTATAATTTATAATTATAATATTATAATTAAAATTTATATTATATAATTAATTTAATTCTTTTATTAATTGTATTTATTAATATAATAATATTATATATATTATATTTAAACTATCAGTTATATCTTTATAGCTAAATTAAGATTTAATTATTTAAAAGTTTAAAACTCTTGTTACTATCTTAAATAGTTATTATTATTAATATATTTAATATTATATACACAAATTAATTATATATAAATTATATTAATATTGTTATATATTATATTCTTTAAAATATTATATAGATTTTAAAGTATTATTATTATTAACTTCTTTATTCAAAGTTGATCCATAGTTGATTTGAAGCTATCACTTCTCTATTGAGACCTTTATTACACAAAAGCATAATTATACTTCATATACGACGAATGCTAATTTCTTCTTTATGTTGAGTATAGTAGTTATGACTTCTTTTACGAGATTGTATGTTTTTTGGGTTGGAAGTCGCCATCTGTAAAGGAAATAGGAACTATAATCATCAAATGTACATTTACAAATACATATAGAATTAAAGAAGCTAAAAATTTATGGTACGAGTTCTTCTATCATTCTATTTTTTAAAAATATATGAGATACGATATGATGCACTATATATACAAGTAATTTTGTGGAAGAGATTAATCACATTATTTGCATACTACCAATATCTTCAATAGACATGTGACTTTGAGATTTGATTTGTGCAATCAAAATTATACTATATAAGATGCTTACAAATTGTATATACATTACATAAGCTCTTGAGCTATTTCAAAACAGTAGGAATATGACACATATCAGTGATTTCACCCAAGATGAGTAAATTCTCTACAACAAAATCCACCTCATCCACCTTTGTGATTGTTGATTTTACCCATGTCTGACCAACACTTGAATCATATGAATTTGTGATTGTGAAGATAAATTGCTTGAATAACACTCCTTTTACTATGGTGTCAGCTGTACGTTCTGTTTCAGGATTGAACTGTAGCATGTATAGATTATTTGCAGAAATTCCAAGAAGCTTGGTAGCTGGTTCTTCAAAAGCAGTAGCCCATAATATTCCTATATGATCTGTGATATTTACCTGGAGTATGTATCTATAGGTACATGTAGTAGTTGTAGCTTTGCACTTGGAACAGTACCATGTTTGATCATCATTCTGTACAACTTTTTTTTTACATTGTTTTCCATCTAACTCAAGGGAGCATGATGGATAGCATATTGAATTTGTTTTTATGAATTGCACTATTGCTTTTAGACTGCATTGGAAATTTTGTTTCACATTGGTAGTTTTCTCTTCAATATCAACAATTGTTTTCCTCATCAGCATGAGAGGTGCATCCAACGGTTGTGTATTTGATGGAGTGAGATCAATATCATTCTGTTCAAACCATGATTTGAGCTCTTCTGCCTCATGTATCCTTGGGTTTATAAATAGTTGGGTGCTTGCCAAAGTGCTTATGACCTTTCCATTATACTCAGTGACACGACCATTTTTTATTGCAAGTACAACAACATGTTTTAAGTGGTACATCTCCTACAGTTGTTTGCCTTCCTTTCCAGTAGTTGGACCCCATAAAGTAATATTAATGGTAGATGAAGAGATATCTATCAATTTGATGCTCCTTCGAAGTACTTCAGTCCCATCCCACCTCCTTACAGTTGAGCTTGGGTCGACACATATGACTATTCCAATAAAATCAACAAGGATGTTATTGTTTAGTGCTAAAATATCCTTAAAAGGCGTGAAAGAGAACCTATGCTTTGGAATTGCAAGGTCCTCCTCTGAGAGAGAAATTTTGGATTCCTCAACTAAACAAATTTCAAGCTGGCTATTTAGTTTATTGTACAACCTATTAGTTGACTTAATGGTTCCACCAAATATTGTATATACTTCACCAAAATGAACATTCATGTAATGAAGGTTTGCGACTTCATGAAAGCATGTTACACGTATCTCAATGCAGTCACAATCAATAATATCAAATGAAAAGACATGCCCTTGTCCCTTTTGTGTGTTAAAGCGGTGCATTTTTTTTTTCATGGTAACATGACCCTTTATAAGCCACCTTGTCTGGAATGGATTCAAATTTCTAATAGGAGTAATATTGGTGGGAATGTTTTTATTTTGTGGGGATGAGCATAATCCAAAAAGTGTCCTATGAGCAGGTGGTTTTGTTACCATACCATTGTTATTGTTGCTTGTAGATGGAGCAATTGAGTTTGTAGCATTTATTTGGCGGGCTATTTCTTCAAAAAGATAGGCAGGGTGACCAATGATATCGTGTTGCAAGCATGTGACTTCTATTTTGAAGATGACAATCCACCTAAAAAGGTTAAATGAATAAGTATTTTTAGTAGGAACAACTGTGGCATAGTGGATAAAAGATGTAAAGCTAGAAGATGTTATCTGAATTTTTGTAGAAGAGCATGGAAATATGGTGGCTCACCTTGAATTGAAAAGAATAGAGCACTTGTAGCTTATGAGTTTAAGTATTGATCCCTTTTGGAGTTCTTTTGAAGCTATGTACCGGTTGTACTTTTTTGGAAGTGTAGCCTTTTGCTTATGTACCCCATCGGATAGCTCCACTCTATATCGATCACCCAGTTCAATGCCATGGCCAAATAGTGCAAACTCTAGTACTTGTAGATGGGGTTGCAAGTCTAGGTTTCCAACATTCATCTTCTTGATTGCATTGTCGGTCAAGGAATATTTTGTCACAAGAGGTGGTTGTGGTACTATAATACTGTCATCAAGGCTTGTAGATGTGGCATGTAGTTGTTGGGTTTGTTCTTCAAAAAGGTAAGCGGGTTGGCCAATGATATCCTGCTGCAAACCTGTGATTTCTAATTCTTATATGACAATCCACCTATAAGCGTACAATAGAGAAGTATTAGCAATATGATGCGATTTGACATAGAGGGTTCAAAAATGATAATTTGTAAGTTATGATTTGGCATATTGTAAAAGAGTAGTGACATATGGTGGCTCACCTTGAATCACAAATAATAGGGCAACTGTATTTAATGAGCTTAAGTATAGAGCCCTTCTAGAGCTCTTCACAATCTATGTAGTGGTTGTATTGTTTAGGAAGTGTACCCTTTCACTTGTGCACCCCATCAAAGAGTTCTTCCATATAGCGATTTGTTGGTTTAGACCCATGGCCAAACATTGAGATATCTATTGCTTGTAGATGGGGTTGGAAGTCTACGTTTCCATCATTGATCAACTTAATTGCATTCTTAGTCAAAGAATACATTGTGACAAGAAAGCACAGTAGTCCTTGCAAAAGTAAATTACGGGTGACAGCTATTACTTACTATAAATGACATATAAAAGCATACTTTTGAAGTAGGAAATGAATATCTTGTGTAGCCAACAAAATATAGCTAACTAGCAATCATTGATTTAAATTATAGTGTGGAAAATATTTACATAGTGTAAAAGTAATTTAAGAATAATACCTGTAAATGTGATTTTGTATAGGTATATATATGAAAGTATTGGCCTTTGGAAGTAGGTTGTTGTATTGGTAAGAAAAAAAAAAAAGAGAAAGTGTAGTGAGTACAAAATTTAATTCATTGTAATAATTTGTCTAAGTAAATTCCAAGCACTATAAATGTTTGAATATGCATACAATGCAAACATCACAAGAAGAAAGGTGTTTTGGAATAAATGAATATAACAGTAGTGCACTATTCATTTGAGGTGCAATGGAAGTAGGAAATCTAACTATAGGTTATACTAACTATGTTAAGTGAAAGAGCCTAACACGTTTATCGTATTATTAGTGGCTGCAAATTTAATGTGGATTGTGTCATGGTTGAGAAAGGACATTATGTAAACCATCTTTCTAGATACAAGGAAAATATAAGCTAGTGACTTATTTGATGTAGTAAACATTTTGTTTAAATCTTAGTAAATTTAGAGTACCATAAGAAACACAAATAGAATAGATTGCCCAAAGACTTATTATGTATGTTAAGCTAATATACTACAAATGTGGTATATTTTAGAAGAATGGAATTTGTTTATAATAACAGTGTATTGTAAGGAATTTGTATGCAACAAAGAGACAAGTATTAAATGAATTGTTTGTGAGCACAATTGTTAGCTTTTAATTAGATGAAGTTAAATGAGATAAGGATTACAATACATTATAAATAAACTAATATTCTTCATTATATGTATATATTTATGAAGCAAAAGTGTGTTACATGGTAAGTATATTGAAGCCTAGACTTCTTTTTGGGATTTACAAAATATCCAACTATCCATAAGTTGGTAAAAACTGTAGTTACATGGTTATATCGCATAATATATACACAGTTACAAGAAAAAGGTGTATTAGACATGATTCAAGTAGTTTTTAAATGCTTCCTTTATGTAGATAGAACCACCTTGTTCGTAAAACTCATCTGTTTTCATTTCACGGAGGAAAGTGCAGAAGGAACCCAACTTCTCACAAGTTGAGTGGAATTCATGTACGGTAACTTCCATGGATTGAATGTCACATTCTTGCACACTTTGGATGTTTTGAGCTGCGACCTTTGCTTGTTGTACCAAGTCAAGGCAACTAACAGTAATGTCATTTGCAAAAGCTTGAATGTGGCTTACAGAAGTTGCATTGCAATTGATCAACAGTGAAGAGTTGGTCGAAAAAATAGGGCCATTGGAACTACTTGAGATTTCAATAATCTCATTGGGTTGATGTGAATTGTCCATTCCTGAATGAAATAACATTTTTAAAATGACAAACATTATACTGTATGTTTAATATCCTAAAAAAGTGCTAAAACTTTAACATACAAGAATAAGTAAGAATTTATAAAAGAAGTTAACAAATGTTTATTTGCATGCTAATCTAAATTAGTTTATGAAAATTGAAAAACTATTGGAAATCGATTCTATTGGATCGTAAATGTTTTTTGCATGCTAATCTAAGATAATGTCTTACAAGTAAATAACTATTGGCAAGGGATGTTAGGTTGTCCATAATTGTTATCTCGACATCATTGAAAACAAAATTTATAATAAATATTCGTTACTTTGCTTGTATGGATATAAGTTTGGGTTCTTATTGGATTCAATCATTTCAAAAAGTTAGCATGATATAATAGAAATTGAGTGAAAATAAAACAATAGAAATATAAATACTAAAAGAAATATAATATAATATGAATACTACATATAAGTTTGTTTATAAGTGTTTATAATAGAAATTTAGTAAAAATAATTAAAAAAACAAAAAGGTTACCCTAAATAGTTTGTATAATGTATCTAATCAAATAGAATAAATAAAATATACTTAAAAAAACTTTAAACTATTTAGGGTAGACTTTAGTGGAAGAGATCAAATATAATAAAATCTAATAAATATAATTCTAAATTTATATAAGTAAAACATAATTTAAAATTATTTAAATATAAAAAATAGAATGTAATTTAGTAGTTTATCCTATATCACTTGAAACATTTAAAACTATACTATATTTGTAACTATTTGTAAAATATTTGTTTAGAAGGGATCAAATATAACAAAGTCTAATAAGTATAATTATAAATCTATATACTATTCAAATGAGTTAATGGTTTGCACACACTTAAAAAGTCCCACTCAAAACCACCATTTTCACAAGGAGAATTTGCACAATCTACCCCAGGGCAACATTCTTTACCACTTAAATCGCCTCCACTATGCCTTATAATATGCTAACTTTTATAAAAAATATGCCTTAAATTACTTATTTTATCTTGATTTATTATAAATATTGCATGTTAAATATAATATAACCTAAATATCTATATATAAATGAAGTTGAAGATAGTTTTCTAAAATAATGAAATACTTGTATTAAAAAAAATTAAGATTTATTGTAAGTTTCAAAATTAAAAAGGCTAAAAGAATAATTTAAAGGTACTTGTCTTAAATTATCAGATTAAAATTAATAATATAACTTGTATTTAATTAATGTAAGTGTTTCAAAATTAATAAGGCTTAAAAAATATTTGTAAATGCCTATCTTAAATTAACACATTAAAATTGATAGACAAATTAATAAAAATATTTTAGATTTTGAGATAAGTATATTTTAAATTTTTTATTTAATCTAATTATGTCCTAATAATAGAAATATTTTTTAAAAATAATAATAATTTAATTACTTTTGGTGAAATAAATGTAATACTATATGGTGATCCTTAAAATTATAAAATAATACTTCTATGATAAACAAAAAAACTCTTTAAATAAATAAAAACAAAATAATAATAGAAACAGAACAACAGTGGCTACCGGCTATGGTATTGCTAATATTCTTGTGCAATTCCGTGAGGTAAATAACAAGAATAGATGTGTTAACTTAATTTACAGTGACTATTTTCTAATTCATCTCTGAATTTCAAGTTTCTAAGGCCTATTCATCAAATCCATTTTCTGCGTTTTTTACATATTCTGCAGTCATCGCATTTCATGTGACCACGTTTCTTTGAGGCATTGCGTCGAACAGTTTTAGAATGGCCTATAAACAAATGTGAAACCGAAAAAGAATAGAAATCTTTATGGATAACCTTGCTTTGGCTCAACTCTGGTTATTATCTTCAGCTTATAGGATTGTGTGCATCAAGCAATCTTGCACCGAAATAGTTTGGAAAGCGTGAACAAGTTGTATCCAACCATTAGTGGTTGATACCAGCCAGCTCTAATCATAATAAGGTCTATGGTGGGTCTCGGTAACATCCATTTGCTTCCCCAAAATGTTCGAATGCAAACAAGTGCCATGTGGAGGGGAACAGTTAAAACACGAACCACCATAATTTACAAAGAGGATATTATAAATTTTCTCTTCCACATTAGGCTAATCAAAGAATCCACAGGGAGAAAACATCTATAGCTGCATGACTCCCACGTTTAGCTCAGTAGGATACTCCACGTTGGCTAATATTTTCTTGTTTGCATCGCCATGCAGTAATTTGTTTGAAGGCTCCAGTAATTTTTTGTTCTACTTTTTGTTCATTGTGAATAGATTGAAGCGACAGTTGGAGAGAGACTAGTCTAGGGCGTTAAAAGAAAATGAAGAAGCCCTGACTGCTCTTGTAGATGGTGAGGCTGTGCTAAAAGTGACGCAGGAGCTTTCTTAATTTTGATTTACTTTTAAATTTTGTTTGGTGTTTTTGATGTTTGCAATTGTGGCTTACTTACCCATGGCTAAAAAGGAGAAAGACAGTTAGGTTTTTCAGTTATGAATGGAAAAAATAACTCGGAGTTGCTTGGCATCGAGTTGGTGAAGGATAAATGGTTATTTTTGGAGCAGCAAAGGAAGGATCGACTGAGTGATGAGGGACGTTTCTGCCAGTTAAAAGGAAAATTTTAATGTGGAGATGGGTGGTGGCTCAGCGTGGTGAAAGAAAAGAGTAAGATTGGCGTAGCAAGAAGAAAATGACAGTTAGTTGTCAGTTGAGAGGGAAAAATCTTTGGCAAGAAAAAAAGAAGCAGCTGGATAGCTAGCGTGAGATTGGTTGGAAGTTATTCAGAAGTGAATCCTCTGCCTGGCGCACTCTCTAAGTTGTTGTTGTTGTGACACAACATATGGTGTGCAATATAAAGATTTATCTATGTGGGTTTGGATAGTTTAAGTGCAGGTTGCTATGTCTTTAATTTGTAGATTCTTTGTTGCCTCTTTGTTCCTTTTTGTATTGTTTGCCTCAAATTAAACCAATTATGGTGTCATTGTAACCTATTGTTTGTGCATCATTAACATTGGGGGAGCTCCCTACAAGAGCATGAAATACAACTAACAGCCAGTGTAGGAAGTGATAGAGATAGTGAATGAAGAGGGAGCTCGTGTGGGAGGATGAGGAATGAGAGGATGCTTTCGTAGCCAGAGAAGCCATGCAACATACAAACTATAAACATAAATATGGAAGAATTAGCAGTAGAAGAATAAGGTGGATAGTTACAAGTGCTAAACTACAATGGTGTGTAGATTCTTTTGCCTGATTTCTCGTCCGCACTCTGCTTAAATGAGTTTCCTGAATTGTCCTCTGCAGTCTGCGTAGTCTGCTGCAATGTTGGTGCTTCCAGTGGTAGTCTCATTCAAAGCCTGTTCGTTCTTCTTGTAGGGATAATAAGCGGTCAGTTGCCATATATTTGCCGACATCAATAAATGTGGAGTATGGAAATTAATGGCGTGAGTACGATTTTTTATTAGAAGCTGGAGGGTGTAGATAGCGGTAGGATTTGTATTACCACCTGGAAGTTAGATATTTACAATTTTTCGGAAATGTGAAATCTGAAATGTACATTTTATAGCGGTTGGATTTGTATGACTCTTCCAAGAATGATATGTGTAAGCATCAAAAATCGAGGTATATTTATTGATGATGCGATAGATTTGGAGTAGTCATTCAATCTAGCCAGGCTCATAAATATTATGATATTTCATTCAAGGAATTTTCTGTCCACGGAAGTGCAAGGACTCTGACAGGGGCAACATCTACACCTCAGCGCAATTAGCACAGGCATATTGTAAATGAAACAACTCGGCTAAAGAGTAACTTGGAAAACACTTTCCAGGGTGCTTCAAGTTGGCTCTGACAATATGGTGACGGTGAATTTGACCACCAATCCACTAAAATTTGCCCTGAAACCATGGTAGTTTGAGAGCGTGAGACTTGTTTCAGGTCAAAAGCTCGTGCATAATATAGCCTATCGGCTAAAAATAGTAATAATTATCACAATATGGTATAAACATATATTATTATTTAAATCAACATACTCTCAAAAATACTATAGAATACATTAATATGTTGTCAATGAAATATTATTATTTAAACAAATATTATTATATATAACATATTAATAATCATTAATGATTATAATAACATTAAGTACATTAAATAATATTTGATAATTATTGATTATAAAAAATAATCTAAATATAAATATATTATATTATTTATATATTATAATCATTATAATAATATTACATAAATATAATTATTTTAAAAATCAAATAATTTTTATATAAATAAAAATATATTTAAAAAAATTAAAAAACTAAAAAATATAATTGATTAATAAATACAACGAAAACCCTCTTTTGAGGTAAGTTGATAGGTGCAGGGAAGAAAAGTGTCTCTTGACCTTGTACGAAACAGTTATTTGGCCTTCTCCTAATTTTTTATTTAATTAAATTATTATTTAAACCTTAATTCTAATCATTTTATACACAATATAACTATAACCCAAGATTTATGCCTTAATGGCAAGCACATTTGACTGAAAACAATAACTGGTCCTCGGCAAGAAAAGTAGTTCTGTACACTTAAACCTCATCTTTTTCCTCGCAAGTTTCAGAGTTAGTGTTCTACACGGCCTGTCAACTCGCTGCAGCTGAATAATTATATGTATCCAAGGTGTACCATCATGCAAGATGAAGAAAAGAAAGAAACTTTATGGACGTTAAAGGGGCAAAACATTTTTTTATTTTTTTTATAAAGGGGCAAAACATTTCAAACATGTCAAGTGCAGATTCATTGCACAGGGATAGAATGTGACATGCACTACAGAATCAAACTTTCCTACGAAAAGGTAATTTAGAAAATGTTACGGTCAATAGCGGCTGCGGAACACTGTGCTTCCACTTCAGGCAATTCTGTTTAAATCTCGGGTTTCTTTGATTGAAATTTTTGTTGGTTTGGGTAGAGTTTAATTTTAGGGAAATATAGACCATTTAGGTTTTTTTTTATCGTTAAATTTTTTCATTTCAATCTATTTATCTGTAATAAAAGATTTAGATTTCGAGGATAAAAAATAAACTATATCATGTCAATGAAGTACAATGTTATTTTACAAAAGCTTACTTACATTCATGTTGTCTTTTATTATTTTAAAATTTATAATATATTAAAATTAATTATAAACACTGAATTTTATGTCATAAGTGAGATTTTGAAAGCTTTTACTATTAAACAGTAATTTAGCAACAGTTGAAACTTATTTCAGATGATTCAAAAGTGATTTACAGAAATGAAACTTGTTTCAGACTCAAATCTCACATTATATATAATCTATTGATTGAAAATAAAATATTTTAAACACGATAATATCTCCTTAAAACCAAGTACTAATAACAGATAGCAACATTATATGTGGATCAATGTTTGAAATTTTAGGGAAGGCACGAAGAATCGCTAGCTGGAAAGAAACACTAAATTGATCAAAGTCCTACAAAGTTGACCGACGTCACTTCCATGTCAATTGCCATCTTTGTCTCGCTGTTCCATCGAATTATGACGATGCCGTGTGTATGGACGGAACCACCTCTATATGAACACTACAGAGCTTCGTAAAGCCTTCCTCTTACGTACCGTTTCGCTGAAATATTAGTCCCCTTTTAATACAGTCCCATTTGAAGATTTCTCCTTCGTCATCTCTCCCTTCTGTCAATGGCTTCCACAATTGGCACTGCTTCCATTTCCCAACAGCTAAGATTAAAGGTATATACTTAAAAGAACGGAAAAAACCAACATTATGTATTTTCATTTTCGTCTGGTTATTCTGCAGAGATTTAAATGTGTGACAGAATTTGTTGCTCATGTTTAACAGAATAAAAGCCTGGGCGGCTTAAACCGTCAGAAGGGGGGCGCAGCATGCACGATAAAGAAGAGTATAGTTATCCGAGCAGTGATGGCTCCAACGCAGCCGCAACAGCGCTCCCCTGCCTCCACGGGATCCGTGAGTTTCGATCTCGAGACCTATAATTGTCAAAATATCGTGTTTTATGAATTGTTAGTTTTTTGGTTTACTAGCACGGCGATTTATTTGCAGGTGAAACATGCCA
This sequence comes from Sequoiadendron giganteum, assembly GCA_007115665.2. Classification (NCBI taxonomy): domain Eukaryota; kingdom Viridiplantae; phylum Streptophyta; class Pinopsida; order Cupressales; family Cupressaceae; genus Sequoiadendron; species Sequoiadendron giganteum. The sequence continues at coordinate 258,451,084 of CM021108.1, read as the reverse complement.
TGACCATGACAGAAAAGATCTTAGCAAGGGCCGCGGAGAAGTCTACGTTGAGCCCCGGGGGAAATGTGTGGGTGAATGTGGATACGCTGATGACTCATGACGTGACTGGCCCTGGAACCATCGGCATTTTCAAGAGAGAGTTCGGCCCGCAGGCTAAGGTTCGACTTTTCTTTTCTTAAATCATTTGTAATTACGTCTTGGATTTGCACTTACTCCTACAGAAAGTTGGAACCATCGGCATTTTCAAGAGAGAGTTCGGCCCGCAGGCTAAGGTTCGACTTTTCTTTTCTTAAATCATTTGTAATTACGTCTTGGATTTGCACTTACTCCTACAGAAAGTTGGAATAATGATGTTTTTATATAGCTTAAGTGTGAATGCGCTTTAAACTCTGCAGGGCTCGGGTTTAAATAATAAAACAAAGATTCGAAATGCAATTTTTTATTTGTATTTTTATAACATACTGACATTTTAAATTGAAATAAATATTAATATTATAGATTAGTGCTGAGATTTCTGGATTGCAATTGTGTGAACTTTTTTTTATCAACGTTTCAGATCATACTCCATGATCCAGCATCAGGATGCTGAGAAAAGAGAGCAAGGATGATGGATCATGGAGTATCATCCAAAACATTGATTTAAAAAAAGTTCACACAATTCCAATCCAGAAATCTCAACACTAATTGATCATGGACTGTAGAAACCTAATGCTATTAATATTATAGATGATGATATTGATAGGCTTGGTACTTCTTTTTTTCAGTAATTTTGATACCCTTTTTTCATACATCTCCTCATACCAAACGCTAAAGTGTTAAAATTCAGTTTGTGTTACAAAAGTGAGCATCATTCAATTTCAATAGACCTTCTGACTTGGGCATCGAGAAACAAAAGTAAAACACTAATTAAAAATGGAACTTTAGAATCTCTCTAAAAATGGGAAAGCTATCCATGCCCATATTTTTTTTCTTAAAATAAATGAATGAAAGAATTTGAATGATGTCCACAAGACTAAGCAGTCTAAGGAACCAAGAGCTGCTTTCTTAATACATTTTTAAGTTCCTTTCGATGTCGGCTCTTCTACTATGAATCTTGATCAAGAAACCAGCCGTTTTGTGAAGCCTTGCCTCCTCAAATAACTCATTTATATTGCCCACCTTCAAATTGTTTTTATACTAAATACGAATATCTTCATACGCTTCACACTCTTTGATGAAGTGCCATTTAGTTTCAACCACCCCTTTGGTGCAAAAAATGCAACTTCTTTCTTTCCAACCTTCCTTGGGGATCATCCATCTACCAATCTCATACCTAAGATGATGTGAACCAATCCTCAACTATGTAACTAAAAGCCTAGCCTTTCCCTTAATTGCAGCCCACACATAAGATTTTTCATCAGGTTCCCATGTGGAGTTAAACTCTTTGACATGATGTGCTTTTTTTGGGCCAATCTGTTTTGTCCACAACACAGTCCTAAATTTTTCTAGCACAAACTTTTTTACTTCTTCATTAGTGTTAGGACATTCTTGCAAATTAATGTCCCATTTTCTCATTCACTTGTTGTTCTGCTTAATCCACCTCTTCTTCCTATAGTTTAATTCCTCATCAACTACCATTTTGGGCTAGCAATGCTTATCCATGTTTTCAACCCTTTTTAAGTAATTTAACAATTGAATTATTGTTGATGCCTCCATTAAGAACCTTCTTGCTTCAACCAAAAGGATCTTGTAAGGAACCATTGTTTTGACTTTGAGACTGCTAGTGATTAGATGTTTTTGGATTCTTTCTAATTATGTCCACTTGTGATTTGACATGCTACTCTCCCAAACATCACATCCATAGAGGACAACCAACATGATCAACAAACCAAAAAATGTTTTCTTGGTTTTCCAATTCCATAGTTTCGCTTTCCTACACCCGTTCTGAAGTAGGTAAGAAGCTCTCCATCCTCCTTGTATCCTTTTTGTTCTACATTTCTCCCAGCTAAGTCTATTGTAAAAATTAACTCTTAGGTACTTGTATTCTTCCACTATCTCTAATGAGCTTCCCTCAAACATAAAACTAACTTACTTCTTCTTCCTTTTCAATGAAAAATTCATGACTTTGGTCTTGTTGGTGTTTCTTGCATCCTAACCTTTTGAAAAAAGACTTCTAAAGCCTTCAAATGTTCTCTCAAATCATGGGTTGTTTTTGCAATTAGGATAAGATCATCCGCATACAAAAGTAACTTCACCACATAACCCATCAACTGGATACCCCCTCCAATAGTTTTGTTTAACCATTTTTCAAGTCTATCAATATATAAACCAAATAGAGTGGGGGATAGAAGACATCCTTGTTTGACTCTGATATCTCTACCAAAGCATTTAGATATATTCTCTCAAAAGAAAAAGAAATAAAAAAACTTAAATCTATCAAAAAGCTGACCTGTGCCTAAATTTAGGAAAGCTATCATTAAATAAAAGAGTCCATCTATAGTAGTTTTGTTTGCTAAACATAGGATGTTTATGCATCCAACTTTTAGGCAAACTATTGTTGTGATGTTTATTTAGTTTCTTTACAACTACACTAGTTGGAAAATAATAACAGTTGAGGGATCATAAGTTAACATTCCTGAGAAGCTATTCTCCACCAACCCAACTTAGCTCTCAAACTATAGCTTTCCTTTTGATAAGGATTTTGTCAAAATGTTTACAACCTACTCATATGAGGATACATGCTAAGGACTTACTGCTCCCTTTTGAACTCTCGTCTCTGAGGAAATGATAATGAATATTTATATTTTTAGAGTGATTATGAAATATTATATTTTAAGAGAGCTTGGTGTAACTATAATTATCATAGAATGCTATTGTTGACTCCAACATTTGATTAGTAGTTTCTATCATCAACTTTTGAAATTGCCTCACAACTAGCAAAAGAAGTTGCTATGTACTCTGCCTTGGCTGAACTTAATGCTATTACTGTTTGTTTCTTGCTAAATAGAATAGCATGCTTGACCCCAAGCTAAAATTAAAATCTAAAGTGCTCTTCCTAGCATGAGCATCTCCTACATAGTTTGAATCCACAAAGCCTACTTTGATAGTAATTTCTACTATCAACTTTTGAAATCGCCTCACAACTAGTAAAATAAGTTTCTACGTACTCTGCCTTGGCTGAGCTTAATGCTATTACTACTTGTTTCTTGCTAAATAGAATAGCATGCCTGACCCCAAGCTAAAATAAAAATTTAAAGTGCTCTTCCTAGCATGAGCATCTCCTACATAGTTTGAATCTACAAAGCCTACATAGTTTGAATCAACACCTCATTTATACAAGGATCAACACCTTTTCCAGGTATGTGAAGGAAATGAGCCCTCACCCTCGTGTAAGTACCTTGCCATGACATTGGGCATAATTTACATGAGATCGTGGATGTTCCACCTGTACCCTTCGGCCCCTTAACATGATCTACATACTTCCACAACGGATACAAGTTGGCTTGTTTGTTTCCCCCACTCGACATTCTTGATTCAATGATTCAAAGAATCAAATTCTACACACAAAAAAAAACAAAAAGACATTATGATTAGAAATGGCTGTAGCTAAAGTTATGAAAAATAAAAAACTGAAAGGAAACAAAAAATAATAAATTTAAAAAACAATGAAAAATTGAAATGGCTGTAGGATGTAGCTAAAGTTATGAAAAAGGAAACAAAAAAAATTTAAAAAACATGTCTTTGAGGAAATTATTTAAATGAATCATAATTGCACAATGCAGTATGCACACAGCATGAGCAATAGCACACTCAAAATGAATCATGAAGGCCATGAAATCTTTATTTTCAATCCAGTATTAATTTATAGTGCAAGCCTATTTTTCAAATTGTTTTATTTAGCATCACCGAGTGAATCAATCTCCGCAAGGGCATTGCCCCTGTTTAAAATCGCGGAATATCATAGTGCAAGCCTATTTTTCAGATTGTTTTATTTAGCATCACCGATTCACAGGCACAACAATCTTCGCAAGGGCATTGCCTCTGTTTAAAATCACAGAATAGATATTCTGCGATTTTAAACAGGGGCAATGCCCTTGCGAAGATTGCCGGGATAAGCACGGGAGAGTGAAAATTTCAAAAACCAAATAATAAATTTTAAATAATACTTACCAATGTTGTCGCCCTCTCTAGTCGCCTTCAGTCGCCTCTCAGTCATGTGCTAAATGATAGGATACAGTTTAAAAAATGCACCTGAGTTGTTTCCTTTTATGTTTTCGCCTTTGCACGCGGGAGACTTCACGGGAGACGTGATTTTTTTGACCCGGAGACGTAGGAGACGGCAGGAGACGTTTGAAAAGTTTTCGAGCTCAAAATGAAGTCTCTGGGTACTGGTGCGGTGTCAGAGATGTGTCTCCGTCTCCGAGACGCATCTCAGAGGGGGGGAGACGCGTCTCCCGACAACTATGTAATTTGTCAACATTTTAGGTGGATGACTCGCTTTGAAAGAATTTTTTGGCATTCATACCTGTGCTTATGCCTCCTATAATGTTTGAATAAGCCATCTAGGCTTCTTGGTTGTTTTAGGTATCACTAAGGTATCTTCTACTTTATTGGAACTTTGCCAATCTATTATTTGTACTATTGGATTTTGTTGATCAAAACTTGGAACATCAACCTATTCACGATCATCAACCTCCATGGGAGGCTCTTGAGACTTAGAGGACCAAGCATCCTCATCAAATTTCATATCTCGGCTTACTATTATCTTTTGTTGGGATGAAACATAGACCTTGTAAGCCTTGGAAGATTCATTTTATTCCACAAAGACACCCTTTAGGCTAGAGGTTCAAATCTAGTTCTTTTTTCTTTTGGCACATGAATTTAAATAGCACTCTCAAACACCACATTTGAGAAGCATCAAGTTTCTCTCTTGTGAAGGCTTTCTCTAGAGTCTTTTTCTTCAACACCCTATGAAGACACATGTTTGATATGTGCACAACACAACTGCATGCTTTGGCCCTAAAAAATATGGGTAAATTAAGGTCATGAATCATAACCTTTTTTGTCTCTATAATGGACCTGTTCTTCCTCTTTGCAACTCCACTTTTCTGAGAGTTATAAAGCGCAACTAGCTCACTCTTGATCCTTACATCTTTATGAAAGACATTGAAGTCCTTGGAGATTAACTCACATCAAATTTTTAACCCTTCTACTTATTTGTTTTTTCACAAGAGCTTTGAACTCTTGAAATTTCACAAAGACCGCATCTATAAATCTAGATCTTTCATGAAGAATCACCAATAAATGAAACATAGCAAATATCTTTTTCCAAAGAAGTTTTTGATATAAGTCCACAAACATTTGAATGAATCAAATCTAGAAGCTCCTTTGATCTATGTTCAATGCTAGGAAGAGTAGTCTTGATGTGCTTGCCAAGTGCACATGCCTCACATATCCCAGTCTTCTCTACCTTGAAGTTAAGCAATTCATGCACCATATCCTTTGAGAGAGGTAGAGCTTCATAGTGCAAGTGGCCAAATCTCTTGTGCTAAAACTCATGCAATTTGTTATTGTCATGTTATCAAGGCATCTTTTTTTATCAGATCACCAATCAATCTATAAAGACCCGCCTTTTGAATACATTTGGCCAATATTTGACTAGCTTCATAGCTACAATTATTGATTATAACTTGTTGATCATCAAACTTAGCCACACAATCATATTTGTCATGGTTGAAACTAAAGTGGATTATTAGTTAATATAGGAATATAGAAGATGTCATGAAGTTCAAGAACATGATCTAAAGGAATGTGGAAAGAAAGTTCTAGTCTTTGTAATGGGAAATGTGGAATCATCACCAAGGTCTACTTGTATACATGCCTTCTACTTTAGAAATTTGCTGAAAGCCTTCTTATTGAAGGTTATGTATTTTAATGCTCCATTGTCCACATACCACCCTACACCAAAAATGGTGTTAGTGGATAAATATGACACCACGGAGAAGGTTTTCTCAAGCTTAGATGAACATTTATCTATCGTTAAAGCTTTTACACTCCCTACAATTTGTTTTTTCTATTGCTACTTTCCCTTCCTCTTTTTCTTCCTAAGATATTGAGAAGCATAGTGGCCATTCATTTGGCATTTGAAACACTTTATATGGCTCAAGTATTTCTTCCCCTATTGAGAATAATTTGATTCCTCCTTTTCTTTCTTACCCTTCTCAATACTTTTTGCCACATTTTCTCATCTTTCTAATGATTGATGAGGACTCAGTTTTGACTATTGTCCATTCCAATTGAATCAGATTCAAGTTAGGTTTCTTTTTGGATGAAATTATCCCAAAACATATCACAAGTTGAAAGCTTCTTATTAGCACAAAAACTCCAAACAAAAAGATCCCAAGATGGAGAGAACCCATTTAAGGCTACGAGCACCAACTCTTCATCTTCCACCTTTACCTTGATTGCATAAAGTTGATTATGAAGTTTTGTGATCTTCATTCAGTAGGTAGATACTATGTCTATGTCACTCATATGTGTGGCACAAAGCTTTTTCTTCAACAACACCATACTGGAGATGTTCACACTCTCATATAGAGTGGTCAAGGCATCACAAATCTATTTTGCTATCTTCTTCTTTGCTATGTGAGGGATCAAATTTCATTTGGTAGGTAGCTACTGTATCTATGCCACTCATATGTGTGGCACTAAACTTGTTCTTCGACAACATCATATGGAAGATGTTCACAGTAATCTAGAGTTGTCAAGGCATCATACATATTTTTTGTTGTCTTCTTCTTTGCTATGTGAGGGATCCTTCATTGAATCTAAAATAATTCACTTTGCCCTGGGCATCTTTTTGTTATGTTTAGCCAACATGACAACGTCAATAGGAGGTACAAATTTAGTGTCCACATAGATCCAAAGCTCAACTTTTTCCAATAGCATTTTCATTGTGCACTTCCAAGTTGTGAAGTTGGAAGCGCCCTGTAGGCTGTCATGGTCTTTGGTACTGATACTAATCATGTTTGTAGCTGCTAGAACATACTGAAACTAAACAAATCAGTTGAAAATAATTCAGATTAGCAGCCTATCATAGGTGCCAATCAACACTCTAATCACTAAAGCACTTAGGGCATGACACCTTACAACCTCTCACAAGTCTAGATTACTTCAATTGCTCAAGTAAGAGTACACAAATCTTTTGGAAACTCCCTCTCACAGGTAGCAGAGTTAGTAGCAATGGAGTAGAATATTTCAGTTATCATGCTTTGATATCATGTTTAAATTCAAACTATGGTAACTAAATTCTTCTCTCAGAAAATAACCCTGATTGCAAACTGAAACTTTAATAAAAACTGCTATCTTCTAAGCATGTTAACTTGCAAAACAAATCTGTTGAAAATACAAACACCAATGAGTCGGATGAAATCACAACAATATTACTTGTTTGAGTATTCTTCTTGTTTTGATTTTTTCTGTGTTAAAAAAGTGAATGCCCATTGTCATTAAATAGACATGTTGACTTGGGCACTCAAAATAGAACAAAAGCACTAATTAAAATTGGAGCCCTATCCCCTTTTCCATGTTGACTTGGGCACCCAAAACAGGACCAAAGCACTAATTACACTGGAGCCTTATCCTCTTTTCCATCATTTTGAATATCTCTAAAAACAGAAAGGCTAATTGCCCCTATACCTAGAACAAAAATAAAAAAGGAAAAGAAATGAAAAAAATTTAAAATGTGAAAAAGTCAACTAGACACTTGTGCTTAAATTTATGAAAGCTAACACTAAATATAGTATCCTTAAGTTAGGAATGCTATCACTAAATAAAAGTGTCCATCGATAGCAATTTTATTCACTATAGATAGGATGTTTCTGTCCCAACTTTAAGACTAACTGCTACTGCAATGCTAAACACAAGATGTTTATGTGCCTAGCTTCGCTGCTACTCCAACAGCTATTAAAAGAACAGCAGCTGAGTGATACAAAATTAACATAAAAGTGTTTCTAGAGTGTCCTTCAGTAAAATAAAAATTTCCAAATTTACATCAAAAGAGTAAATAAACGTGCTAACAAGTCATTGTAATATAATTTTTCTTTTCTTTATTGATCATATATGAACAAGATATCATATTAAAATTACAATAAAGATTCCATTCCATAACAATAACTTCACAAGTATAAGGAATGAGAAAACGTACCTTAACTAACTTAGCTCCAATGAGCTTTAGAACAAATAGTAGTAAGAAGGTCCAGGAATCCGCCTTTCAAATCTTGGTGCTCCAATAGCCTGATGAGGAGGAGAAGCATCACTTGGGTGTTTTTCCACTAACCACGGACTTATAATGCGGTCCCCCGCACATCTATCATTCAATAGATGGCCCTCCCTTCGACGAAGAGATTGGTAGAGTAACCGATACTGTTAACTAGCTGAGCATAGTGGTGTGTCCTACTTAACTAGATTCTGTGCAATCCGGAAAAATCTCACTCTAGTATGTAATATGGGATCACGGTGAACTGATAATGTAATCATCGCCCAGTCTAAGAGGATGTAGGTACATTACATTACTTTGATCAAAGTGTTTCATACAATATTTCTACTGAGGGTCATCTATCACATACACCATTCAAGGTCAATTTGACTTAGGGCTATCTTACACCACGCGTAGGTTATGTCCTTTAATGGATAATCAGTCACCCCAGACAATCCTACATCATATTGTACTGCTAGAAAGGAATCAGCATAATCAAGTAATTCACATATCCCCTTCTATACTGGAAATCTTTATCCTAGGAGTAACTCAACTTACCTAAGTTAACCCAATAACTAAAGCTGAAGAAT